>PNEQ01021133.1:0-11013 GCA_003012365.1 Medauroidea extradentata
TACAAAATCTTGTTAATCCATTCATGTGCGTCTCTCAATGAAAATCGTTTAAAATTATCCCGCATAAGACGTTTACATTTTACGGTCCATTACATGTACGCTATTATTTCCCGTAAAGTAGTTTATAAACAAATCCGATTCACGCTTAAAACGTTACAACTCTCCAGACGCCGTTACGTTATCAACAGAGCATCATCAATAAGTGAGCGTGACTCATCGTGTCCGGCTTGGGCATGGATGTTGTTTTGTTCTTTCACCACCCACATCGGCTCTTGAAAACATTGTTGTTAAAGGTGCGTAAAACCTTCTCACCAATTTTTCTACATCGCAATTCAAAGCAATGATTTTTAATTAGTATTTTTAATGTCCGGGACAATTTGTTTTGCAACCGTGAATTCATTGTACATACCAGAACAAAATAATTTTCCGTTCGTGTGTCATTATAACCCGTAGTTACCGTCATTTCACAAGCACCACATTGAAATGTTTACGACACACGTGCATGCTTGGCTCGCAGGGTGAAGAGGGAGGAAAGATAAAGACGTGAGAGGTCGGCCTGCTGCGTTGCATCTTTACTCACGCGTCGCGCGCCTCGCTAGCATTTTATCACGCGGAACTTACCAGATATTTACTGTGGGATTAATAAAGGCTAAGTAGCGATGGACAACTACGTTATAAAGTTTAATACTGTTCTGAAATATGTGATGAATTTAAATCCAGCAGAAACGATTTTTTATGTCTTTTAACCAAAAAATAATTAATTAAAAATTATTAAAAATTTTTAAAAAATTCTGTCCGAGTTATCCGAAGTCCGGGACATCGAGGTCCGAGTTATCGAGGGTTCACTGTAAATCTGTTGTTACCCATTTACCTGCTTTCTATTATTTTCAGTGTTACAATTTCGGAATTAAACCCGTGTGTTAGATAGGGGTGTGCGATATATCGACATGTCGAATTCGACATCGACATGTAACACATGTCGAGGTTTCGACATTTATATGATATTTTCGATATGTCGATGTCGATACGTGTCGAAGTCGACATGTGTCGGGGCCAACATGTATCGAGGTCGACACATGTGTCGAGGGTCAACATGTGTTGAGGGTCGACATGTATCGAGGTTGACGCATGTGTCGAAATCGACATATGTCGTGGGGTATTGGCCTTTCTGTGTATATGCGTATGACATGGCAGGGCTCGCTACGTCTTCATATTACTTTATTTACCTCCGTTCGCTTTCAGCACACGCGTGGGCTGGGGCCTGGGAACTGACGCCAAAAAGGTATCCACACATATTTCCTAATCGAAGTAAGGCGGGTCCAGTCCAGTCCACTTGTTCGCTGTCTTTTGCTTCAGTTTGATCTTTGTCCTCGCATCGCGTCGCGTGTATTGAGCTACGTTCGGTTTAATTCAGCGTTGTAACACTAACTTATAGCATAATTTGATTGAAAGTTACAACTATTTTCCGTGACGTTCATATCGTTATGACGGATGAAAGTCATGAGATGAACGTTGTTTGTGTTGATGTAAACGATTGTGAGATCATACACGAGCCTATCACTACCGGCGGGAGACCGTATTATAACTTTATCATAATATTTAAAAGATCAAAAGGCCAAGTGTATATAGTGTGGACACGTATTCAACCGCATTAAGGGCACCGACCACCCACGTGTTAGAAGCTGAAAAACTATGGAGCTGTAAGGCTGACCTTGAAGCGCGCATCAAATGCTGCGACGCCATTACGAGCAACTAAGTTCAGTGCAGGTCGCAATCTGAGTTTCACATGCATGCGGTTAGTACATTTTGAAGAACAGCAGTCTGAAAAGCACGTTTTTAGCCATGTTGGAGGGCTTAGAAACAGTGTTTTTAATGAGCATGGTGTCTTAATAATGAGGTTCTGACCTTGTCTGAAGTTCGTTTTCTTTTTGTACGTTAGTACAATGGGCACATGTGGAATACTTCATAGAAAAATCCTGTTTACGGACACACTGCAATGCATTTGAAGCGTGAGATAGGCGGCCGCCTAAAGGGGAATACCGCCAGCATAAAATCGCATCTCAAATCGAAACATCCGCTTAGTTTATTTCAAATTTCATGTAATCGTAGAAATGAGAACGCAGATTTAACCATTTCACAAGAACCTGGTTCATCTATAAGGTATTTCAACTGAAATGAAAATATGTTAATTAAAATAGTTTTTTATTAAACTTTTCTGACCGATTATTTATATTATAATAAACATGAAATTACGTATTTTTATTTAATTCATGCTGTAAGGAAGCTAAAATAGTTAATTTTGTTAGTGTTTCAAGCAAAAAGGAACGAAAACCTGCGAGCTAATTGCTAATTTTAAAGCTGCTAACTGTGCACATGTAATGTTTCATTTTTTGCTTACAAAATGTAATGTGAAGTGAAAATTTGAGACTCCCTTTCTTTCAGTTTGAGTAAATTTTATAACTGTACCATAACACCAGCATTTTTATTTTTGCCTTCCCTTAGACCTGTTAACAGTAAATAAATTAATTGCATAAGATTTATGACTGCTTGTAAAATTTAAATCAAGCAGTTCGCACTATACACTTAAAATAGGTATGCAAGTACAAATGAAATTTACCCTCATAAATTTGGTATAACAGTAAAATACATGGGTAATGTTAATAGATGTTCATAATAGCTGCACGGCCACGGTTTCGCCCGCTACTATTTTTTCATAAAATTTACTTCATTATATTCTTAAAATAGAAAAAGAAGTAGGACACATTACCTAATACGTAACTGTGTATCATATTATGATAATCAATGTCGTGGTGTTGTCTGCAATTATTTTATTTAAAGTGTTTCGGTAAACCTAACTAAATAGTAGGAAGCTGTGTAAAACTTCTGCGTACACTACTATAGATATTCTGCTGAGGCTTCGCACACTTTTTAAAATTAAATACATTATGGAATTCTTCAAAGAAAAAAGAAAATAAGACACAGTCCTGAATGCAGTAAAACCCTTCCAAAGCGGAACTAGGCAATATCCAGATGTATTTTATTTTTCCCACGTTTGGGCAGCTTTCCTTTTTGCGTGTAGAAGGCAAGAAAAAAATTTTTTTTGTATGTTTTCAAAAATTTTTTTAGTTGCAATATAAAACTTTATAGTAACCTAGATGAACAAAATCAAACCAAAACATCTTTGCCGCAACTCTAATTGAATCAATATTTGAAAACAAAACGGAATGAAAGTGTGACACCCTAATTGTTATTTGATCTATTTTGAGCCTAGTGTCGGAGCTGGCTTTAGTCAGATGTCACTAAACGTGCACAGATAAAAGTAATTCCAGTGGGATACTCTTTCATAATAATCTTAGTTTTATCAGAAGAAAATTAAATTACATTGCCCCTGGACTGTATCACATCCGGCGAAATATTTATGATATTTGAGACGTTTGATATACCGTTGCCAAGCTTTCTGCAAAAGATAAGTGAACCGCTGTAGATGGTAACTAACACACGCAATGTATTCTATACGAACAGTTTCTATAAACAAAATTATACACGTGGTACGTATGTGCTAGCGAGCAACTGGAACATAATGTTGCAAGAAATCAAAATACATGTTTTTGAGCTCGTTTGGGATGGAACTCTTATTAGTTAAAAATGAAATGGTTGATTTAAAATATTTGTTTACTCTCAATCAAAATGCATATAAAATACACGGGATAAAGACTATGCAATCATTAAAATCACCAACGAAACAATAATTAGCCCTGAAAATTATACAAAAGAAGCATTTACCACGAATTAAAAACTACAAATTACAACAACAGTTTAGTGAGCTACCCAATTAACAATCTTTAAGAAATTAACAATATAAGACGTTAATACTCCGAGGTGGTGGTTGAATTATTTCTCCTAGATCATATTGACTTGACTCTTTGAGAGCTTGTAACATTTTCCTTCTTTCGCACCCCAAAAATTTCTGATTTTGATTTTTAGATATTTACGTAAGCTTCATTTTAAAGCAAAACTGCTTAAGGAGACTCGGTTCATTTATAAGAAACAAGCGTTATTTTTAAACGGTTTTTAAAATTTGAATTTCGAAAAATCTTTAATTAATATTTTGATATTTAAGAAAGCTTTATTTTAAAGCGAAATCCACCTTGATATCTGACCAGGTTTAGGAGATACGGAAGATTAATGGCAAATATATTTAAATTTTTTAAACAGCTGTTGAGTTTCAATTTCTTAAACGCCAGAAAATTATTTTTAGGTAATTACGTAATCATAATTTTGAAGTGAAAATCACTTTGATATCTCAACTGGTTTAAGAGGAATCCAAAATTGAATAAAAACACATTTAATGGTTTTTCACCCTTTAATTTCTGAATTTCAAAAAACCAAAACAATAAAATTTTCTTAGGGCAATATGTTGAAGTAAATAAAGTAATGGTAGCTCTTCAGATTGAGATGTCTGGGATTCGCTGAAAACGGATTCCACCCCTTTTCACCACTTTACTTACCTAATTTCGAAAAATCCCCTTTTAATGGGTACCTACAAGGTAAGGGGGAAAAACCCTCAAATTTTCATGTTTTTAGGTCTAGTAGTTTGGGCTGTGTGTTGATGAGTGCGTGAATGAGTGCATGGGACACTTCATTTTATGTATACAGGTAATAAAATAACGTTTTTCATAGTACGTAATAAATAACATGCTAATCTGTACAGAGAATTGCAGATAGAAAAGTGTGTGTTTTGCCATGTTAGAGTATGATTATGTTTGTATTAAATGTGGTGTAACGAAACTACCATTCAGACGTTTTCTTTTTCTGAGGTGTATGTTCTTTCGATAGATAAACACAACTGCTTTTAGTAGTTTGGAATTAAATGCTTACTTTAACAAGTGAACATATTTATAACATAGGTAGGATAGTGCCTTACACTTAAGCATTACATGCTACGCTGTAAAAAAAGTGAAAACATACACGTACAAATGTTTGATAATTTTACAAATTTGTACATGTAGTCACGTTGACAAATACAGAATTTAGAAATCCAAAGATTACTATGAACTCCAGAGTAAACTACACAGACGTACATACACATTTACCAGAAATTTTATGTTAAATTACATTTTCAAATGTACACATAAAGAAATTAAGTAACATTACTAGTAATTTTTGGTTTTATTACCGCACTGTCATTGCAGTAACACATCGTTATCATTGCAAAAATACGTTATTTCAACGTACAATTATACAATGACTGTATTGAATTTTTACTAATAACTTAAACAAAAATAGTTTTTTACGTATAAATTAATAGTGAAGTTTCATGTTTGGTCCATAAAATTTTTAAAAACGTATACCGAGTGAAATTAAAAATGATTACACTAATTCTTGTATTGTAGGTTTTAGTAAACCGAGGTATATGGATGAACCCTTTCACATAAACATATGCATTTATACACAAAAGTGCTATATCAGCCCTCGTGTTTATATAAATCAGCTGTAAATGTCAAAATTTTACTATGCTTATGCATGCAATAACTTTTTTACAATCCATCTGCGTCACTTAATATGCAGTGCAGATATTTCCTATTCTATCTAATGCAAATTTTGTTTCTTTGTTTAAGAATCTCGAACACAATTATTAATTAGTTATAAATCTCTTCAATTGTGAATTATCTATGCAAATATTAATATGCAGATTAAACTTCAAACTTAAAATTGTTTGTGATTTAGTTGTAGGCTTAGCTGAATTCTTGAATAATATTTTCAAGTAGTCATAAATGCCACTTCAATGAAGTTTGTGTATCATTTATTTCATAGAAACCTATTCCAAATATTTTATGTGCATAAACCTGTTTTTCATTTGGTTGTCTGTATGACTTGGTTTTCAAAACTAGATCATTGCATACAATGACGTACTATATTATGCTTACTTGTAGAATACAATTCAGCAGATATACGCGTAGAGTGGAATAAAACTTGGTAATTGGTGTACAGTATGTCAAAATATTTCCAATTAGTCTAAAATATCCTATTACATAAGTTGTTCATGTATTCTATCGATGAAATTCTACCGCTGAAATTACGAGCTTAAATGTGTATCGATTACTTGCGTTCTTGCGGTTATAAAGCTGAGCTGATAGTCTGAAGATCATGGGTTGGAATCCACTAAGACTAGAAACATTTTCAGTCGTTTAAAATGAATGTTGAAAATTTACACATTGTTGAAATATAAAAATTCATTGTCTAAACAAATTTATGCGCTCGAAACAAATTGCTAAACTGATATTTAGAAAATAAAACTTATTTATCGGTAACATTCTTGCCACAACCGCGAAAGCAAATTAATTCTAATTTTCTTTTACCCTTACTGTACGGGTTATTTTACACAACAGCGCATAAAAATACATCTACTGTGGTTTTATTTTACTTGTATTTACTGTACGTTTACCATGATACACTATAAAAAACACACGGGTATGGCTGGTTTAAAAGTACCCGTACTTGCACGAAGGCTGTGATGCAGGACACAAATTTATTTTACAATGTATGGTTTATTGCTTTTTTTAATGTATTAAGTACTTTGGGATGGCATAGTTACAAAAAAAAATACTATCGCCAGCCGCCAATATGAAGACAAGCATGTAAACATAGGATCGTTAGCATTTAATGCAAACAAAAGTTATTTAAATATTAAAGCCAAATTATTAATCCACTCCCATCCTTTACAGTTGCCAGATTATGTGTTATTGTCTCGTGGCTACTACCACAACACAATAGGTACAACACGACGATTAAAGCAGAACATTCTGTCACATATAATTCTATTCTAACGTCAGCAAAGCAAACGGTCGCACCTCGCAGTGTCGCACATCAACATGTAGTTTATAGGCTTGGTAAACTGAATATGAATATAATGGTTTCTGAGTAACATTTTTAACACATACATTCCAGCGTCAATGATTTGTTCGTTATCCGAAATACTAATATCAATTTACGAAGCATCATGGCACTGCAGTAGATATAATAAAATGTATGGCAATATTTACTTGTTCGACACGCTGGGAAATAATCAAAATTGTGTCAAAATTTACACGGTGTCGAAATCAGCATGGTGTCGAAATCAGCATGGTGTCGAAATCAGCATGGTGTCGAAATCAGCATGGTGTCAAAATCAGCATGGTGTCGAAATCGACATGGTGTCGAAATCGACATGGTGTCGAAATCGACATGGTGTCGAAATCGACATGGTGTCGAAATCTACATGGTGTCGAAATCTACATGGTGTCGAAATCTACATGGTGTCGATATCTATATGTCGAACTTTTATCGACATCTTGTTCATGTCGAATGTCGACATCAAATTTTGGATGTCGCACAGCCCTAATGTTAGAGTGCCGGTGACTGCAAAAATTCTGCAAGACTCTGCTCGGGTTTGATTCCCGAGTGGTTGTTGCGACATCAGGTTATGCCCATTTAGTTTTTCGGTATGGTATTTTTTGTCTAGCTTTTTGGGGTTATTGTCTTTTTGAGATGACGCACGTCAATGGTAGTGCTAGTTTTCTGTACACGATGGGGTACCTGGAGTTGCGGGAGTATTTGCGAAGTTTGAAAATAGTGAAGACGTAACAGCTTTTAGAATTCGTCCCTTGTCATATGTAAACAGATTGTGTCAGGTAAAATATGACTCTTTGGATGGGACGTCCGTTGAGGGTCCGGTTACTGCGACGCAGACCATGCTAATTGTACAAATGTCCCATATTCCTGTTTTGGGTGTGATTGAACCTGAGGAGGTTTTGCATTTTTTTGTGTTAGTCGACCAGGCGGTTGGTTGTTTCCTGATGTTCCAGAATCCCTGTTTTCGACATGTTTATCGGCTCACGTCTCAGGTTATGCTGCGGTTATGATGGGGGAAAGGATGCGGAATCAGGCGACGTATGAAGCCATTAAGTCAAAACTGTTATCGCACGCGGGTTCTCCGACGATTTGGTCGGGCCTTAAGAGACGTTTTCTGGACTGTTTTCAATGACAGAATGAGACGGTACCTGATCTTGTGTAGGATGTGTTGGGTTATGCTTGGGCAATGAGCATGTCCTGTTCTGAAGCTAAATTAGTTGCATCCATAATTGATCATCTTTCACTTGAAGCTCAGAGGCATAGGTTAATGTGTCCAAGCCCGGGATTGTACAACGATCTGCGTTCGTTGGCATTGGCAATCCAACAGGAATTGAATGTTGAATGTGGAACGGGAATTTTAGCAGTCTGTAGCTCCCCCCCCCCCTTCTTTTCCCCGGTTCCGTCTAGTGGCGCGGGTTGGCATCAGCCTGTGGATAGTGTATTGAATGGGGCCCCTGGAGTGTGTTTTGCTCCTTTGGGCTCGTTATTTGCGCCTCATACCGCGTCAAACAGTCAGCTGATTAGCACTTCAGCTATTTCGACAACATCATTGTTTGTGTCTGCTCAGCAGGTGCAATGTGGGAACTGTGCCGAATTGAGGCATTTTTACTTGCATTGCAAGAAACCGCGAGTTCTGCAGGATCAATCGATTTGTTTCTATTGTAGTAAGCCCGAACATCAGAGGATTGCTTGTTCGGGAAAATAAATGCCACCTTTAGGAATTGCGCAACGAAAGGCGGAAGAGAGGGTTTATTTACTGCGTGGGCTGATTGTTTTGTGTCACTTGACTGTCACTGGGAAAATCATGCGACTTTTGTTGATACCGGGTCTTCGCACTCGTTTGTTCGTAAGGTTTTTTTGTCTGAGTTAATTAAAAAAGAATCCTCATTTGTCATCACGTATTGATCGTTCTGTGGTCATGTCAACGTGTGTCGCAAATGGTGGAATGGTGCGCTGTGATGTGCAGTTAATCTGCATGTAAAAATTGATTTGTTTTCATGGACATATCTGTTTTGGGTCCTGTCTGACACAATTGCCTAAGTTATTTTGGGGGTTAACTTTCTTTCCCATGTTCGCGCTGTGGTGGATGTCGATGCGCGTTGTTTGTATTTCAAATTTGCCCCTAACTATTCTTGCCCTTTGGTTTCACGTGTGAGTGGCTGGAACGGATGAACCCAGCACTCAGGTTTTGCAGGCTGTTTTGGAGGAATTTCAGAACTTACTATGCCTAGGATTGGGAAGTGTCATGTACTCCCGTATCGCTTTACCGTGACCAATGACGTCCCAGTTAGGCTATCTTATTACACTTATAATCCTCATACATTTGCCATTGTGCGCAATGTTGTTGATAAGTTGTTGCAAGACAATGTGTGATTTCTCCGTCCATTTCTGATTATGCATCTCCCGCCTTCCTGTAAAGAATGACAGCGGCACCAGATATTAATTTGTCACGGACATGAGTGGAGTGAGTCATTAAATACATTTAAATCCCTTTCCTGCTCCTACGGTTGATTCCGCAAAGTAGCACTTAGGCAAGGCGATTGTTTTCTTGATCTCAATCTGAACTTGAGTTTTCACCAATGCCTTTTGCATCCCAATTGTCGTAAATATACTGCCTTTTGTACGCAGTGGGCCCAATACAAGTTTAATCGTATACCGATGGGCGCATGTTTTGGGATGCAAACGTTGTCTCGTGTGTTGGATTTTGTGTTGTCTGACATCAAACTCCGGTTTGTCTATAATTACACAGATGACATTATAGTATATAGTAACACCTTTGAGGAACATCTTGAACACCTTCGTGAAGTGTTAAGTAGTTTGCGCAAAGTGTGTTTAACTATGAATCCAAGAAGTAAGGTGACGTGGGCTGCTGCGTCTGTGCAATTCCTTGGTTACATAGTATCTGGTGGACAGTTGGTCATAGGTCCGAGTCGGGTGAGCCCGATAGTCAATTTTCTACGTCTGAAGTCAGTAAAGTGTGTGTCCCGTTTTATAGGTCTGTTGGTATACTATGCCCGATTTATTCCACTCTTTGCCGAGCTCCCTGCCCCTTTAAATGCCCTCAAATACAAAAAAATGTATCTTTTGTTTGGGGCGATGAACAGGAGAGCAGTTTTGTTGAAAACTGCTTTAGCTTCCACTCCAGCTCTTGCTCTTGCCGATTTTGATACACAGTTCCTACTGCATGTGGATGCCTCGAGTGTTGCTTTAGGCGCTGCTCTCCGTCAGTGGTGCAACTGCAAGGTTTCACAGGTGGCCTTTGCTAGCTGCAGCCTGACCGAGGCGGAGTGTCATTTGAGTGCCTTTGAAAAGGAAGCTCTTGCTTGTGTATGAGGCACTGGGAGGTTTGAGTCCTTCCTTAGTGCAAATGAATTCGATCTGTGTACCGACAACAAGGCAGTTTCATGGCTATTAGGTGATCTTGAATCCTGACATTGATTTTTCCTCTTTTGAAATAAATGATTGTTCATGCATTCGCTTCCATAACAAGGCTGTTTCATCAACATTAAACATTTGCTCAGGCAAATATCCACCTTTGTGAGGAGGTTGCGGACCTGGTCCCGATTTAACATTTTTGATCTGTGCTACATTTAGTCAGGTGATGAATCCTTTATGGCGCTGTTGAATATGTTCAACACAACTATTGTTAGTTTTCTTGTGTTCATTAAGTAAAATGTTGCTCAGAATATTGATTCAAACCTACTATGTAGGCAAACTTTATAACATATTGAATTATTAAACTATTTCAAACCTGATGGGACTTGTACTACAATTCAAGGAACTCAATTTAATGTGATTGTGAAGTGTGAGATGTTAAAAGATACACCTTTAAATTCTGAACAAGATTATCTTCTTGACCTATTTCTGTACCGAGGCTATTTCAGTTTCTTCCGGGTGTTTAGGATGTTTGAGTTTTAGCCAAAATCTAGTAACAAATGTAGATTCATATAATTTTATTGCAACTGCGCATGTGTCTGTTGATCGAGCATTTTCCTGTAATTTATTGTAATAACATGTTGTATAGTGAATTTTCCAGTGCCTACCATAATTTTGAGTGTAAACACCTAGTGGTGGATTTGCCCAAGGTTTCCCAACATTTTATTTTAGTGTATTTTGGGCGAC
>PNEQ01021134.1:0-11012 GCA_003012365.1 Medauroidea extradentata
GTGTTATAAACATTTGCAATGTGGGATAAGGTTGTACGAATATTGTATCTGGAGTGCTTAAAATGTCAATACATGGTTTGTTCTAAAATGTTTTCTTCCTTGCTCAGGAATGTAAAGAGTAGATCCCTAATCTCTGATAAGCTATAAGCATAGGTCAGTAGATGCAAGGGACAGTAGTCCCATTTAACCTTGTTTGTTAACTTTGTTCGTTGGTATTAATGTTGAATAGGCTTAGGCCTTGTAAGAAGAGTCTGGGTAGTCGGGCTCAAACGTAGTGATAAAAATACTGTATTTACTAGCATAATGGCCGCTATCGCATAATGGCCGCACCATTATTTTGAAAGGCCTAGAGCAGTATTTTAAAAACTCCGGATAATGGCCGCACCCCATATTTTTCAACAAGGGATACAATACAGTAAAACTCTGTTAAGACATTTATTTACCAAGGGATCAGGTTTTGCTATGGACTTCGGCGAGAAAACATCTTAGCCAGAGTGGCAAAAATGTGATCAAAACGCGACCGTTGCAAACATTCGTCAATCGGAAGCGCGGCGAGCCGGCACTCACGACTAGATCCTTCGTTTTTCGTGCCTATAAGACGTGGCGGCAGAACCGAGCATCTAGGTACCAGACATGATGAGTCACGCTCGCTTGTTGATGCGCTGTTGCCACGATGAGTCACGCTCACTGGTTTACGCGCTGTTGAAAGTTGAAACGATGAGTCGCGCTCGCTGATTGATGATGCTCTGTTGATAAACGTAACGGCGTCTGGAGAGTTGTGACGTTTTAAGCGTGAATCAGATTTGTTTATAAACTACTTCACGGGAAATAATAGCGTACATGTAATGGACCGTAAAATGTAAACGTCTTATGAAGGATAATTTTAAACATTTTTCATCGAGTGACGCACATGAATGGATTAACAAGATTTTATAGTCCCTTCTTTTACTGTACAATACACCGACAAAATCTTTTCCTTTATTTTTGGAAAAATGGTCACGCTATGGACGAGTAAATATAAAAAAAATTTACATTAGTTACATTCTACACCATACAAAATTTATGTGGTAATTTTTTTGAAAACCCCTCATAATGGCCGCACCCCATTTTTTGGGACTAAAATTTGGTCAAAAAAATGTGTCTATTACACGAGTAAATACGGTATCAGGATTTCCTTATGCAGCAGACATCCCGCTTCGCAATGCCTCTTAACTCAACACCATCGGCCAAGCACGCATTGACTTTACATATTACAGTCGGCCCGTCTTATTCGCGGTAATTTGTTCCAGGATATCCGCAAATGTGTGAAACTGCGTATATTCAAGACACCATAATAAACTACATAAATCACCATATTTGCAATTTATAGGATTGTTTCCCTACCCGCTCTAAATTACGACTCTATATGTGCAAATACAAATCATCAATACGTTCGGGAAGTACTCCACAACATTTTAAATTATATAAATATCAAACAATGTGTGCAGCGCTGCACATGTTAGATACGACAGTAAGGCCAGCAGTGGTGAAGTGGCAACAGCGCGCTTCGAGACAGGTGGTCGGTCGCCACTAATATCGCCAACACAGCACGGAGCAGAATGATGTGCCACGCTATCTCTCCTCCCTTCGCGGGCAAGGACATGCGCTGAGAGGAGTGAGAACCGACGTATTGAATGACATTTGGTACCATATAATTCTTAATATATTATTGAGTACTACAGGTACGGTCTTTGAAGGAGACATTACGCTGCAGACCATAGAATCGTGTGTATCAGCACACAGTACATGGCTACTCCAACGAAGCAGATACATGTACTGTGGCTGAAGCAACGAGTGTCGAGAGTGAGACTCAAGGAGAGAGACTAGCTGGCGGCAGTGCTAGCAGCTGTTTGTGTGCCGGCAGCGGCAAGTGGCACACTCGTACTCTCATAGACATTGCGGCGCATGGGAAAATATAAATTGTCAAACATTTATTATTATATTTTGAGTTTTTTATTATTTTCAACTGTGGTTGGTGATAATCGCAGATGCGACGTTCGCGGATAAGGCTACTGTAGTAACGGTGGCAGCATAATGTTATCTATATACTCTTAAAAAGTGTGTTATTGTCACAAACCCAATTTTTATTATTATTTTTTTAAAATTTGACGGTGCCTGAGAAAATCGCTGTAAAATCGCTGTCGTCATAAAATCCGTGGTCGTAAAATCGGGGTTCTACTGTAATAACTGTGGAATAAGCACAACTACAACTACATAGGCATAAATATTTTGCAGTAGTCTGTAAATACTTCTTACTTGTATGACGTCCATATAAATTACAGAAAATAAAATGAATATTATTGTACTGGGGCTTCTAGAGCCCTTGCAGTACCTCGGATGGACTCGAGACTGGACTATCTGTTTATGCATAATGGTGACGGACCTATGTCAGGGTGGCTAGCAAAACCTGTAAAAAAAATTCCCTGACTTTTCCCTGACCTTTCCAGGTCAGCTGCTCTTATTTCCCTGACCAACAAAATATCAATAAAATTAACCAGGTTGTACGATGGGGACAAATTTTTTTTGTATAAATATTAAGAATCACTACTCATCGTGTACCAGCCAAACTATTGATTTTAGTTTTTATAGTATATTTATCAAAAATGTTTTAGGGACGTTATAAGTAATGCTAAATAAAAAAACTTTTTTGTTAGGAAACAATTTTTTATGTAGGACTACTTCTAATGTCTCTAAAAGCCCTACATAAAATATTTTGTTATGTTGCCTAGTTTACGTTAGGAAACATAAACAGACCTAATTTAATGTTTGTAACCTAATTTAACTTACCTAACCAAACTTAAAACCTAACCTAAAAAAAAAATTACGTAGGACTACTACACCGTCTGTAGAAAAATGTTCATAACAAACTATGTCTAAAATCAATAGTTTGGCCAGTACACGATGAGTAGTGATTCTTAATATTTACTTTTTTTTAAGCTGAAGCTGAACACTACTTATCAACATAACTTCACCTTGCAGAAATTCTATCATATCTTCATTATTTACAAAGAAACAAAGTCCTACGAATATTCAAATACGAACATTTTCGCTTATGTCAATTCACATTCCACTTTTAAAATGCTGTGGTTGTGAAGTTATGGAGAGAAAAGCTCTCGATACCAGAATTAAAAGCATTCAATAAGTTACCTAAAAACAGACGTGTAATACCTGGTCACCACACCATCACTCTTTGAATCCCAAAAACATACTGTAATGTGCATCTGTTGTTTTTGCGAAACTTTGTTCAATGATTCGTCTAAACAAACTTCAACTTTCTTCCCCTCTAGCATTTAACTCATTTCATCCATGAAATATGACGCAAGACCAAATGTGATATAAAAGCCTATCTTATTTCGCTGTAAGTGTAACTAAAGTTTCTTTGCTGTGACACTAATCTGGAAACATTGTTTCACATGGTACAGATTTGAAAAAAGCATCTAGGCCTACCTTCACAGTTTATCCCAGCCTACTTAGGGATATCTGCCTTCAATGTGGCTCATTACAAAATGCCAGCACGTGTTGCTTAAAGAAAAATTAACACTGCATGAATTGCACCTTGCAGAGTTATCACCAGGAACTTCGCGATTCATTTAATAGTAGTAGGATAGGTTAACCATACAGTCTGTTTCATCCTGCTATGACTGTTTTTCCTAAATTAATTACGTTGTGGAAATAACACTCATTGAACATACATTTCTAGATATTTTTTTCAAAATCACACACGAATCACGTCACGTTATGCTGTAACTTTTTAACACACCTTTGTCACTGCACGAGCCAAAAAGTTCAGGCGTGTTCCACCATTACGTGGTACGGTACATAAAATACAATTTAAATGTTAATCCACGGACTTCAAATGTGTTCAGAAGAAATAAATACTCATACCGCGCACGAACGATAGATAAAAATATTCGTGCCACACTAGTAAACAATAAACATCCGAACGATTAATGAACGTATCATCATGCCGCATGTTAAGAACAAAAGTGAACTGTGAATCGTATGTTGCCAAGTCCACGCCTTCAATTTCAACTACGAACTCTTGGGGAAAAACACAACTGTTTAAAACCCACTTTATTAACTAAAAATTCATTAAAATTTACGGCATTTTGCCAACAGCATGGAAGAAACACCACGAGAGAGTAATTGTTTACCACTGTGGAAACTTGAAAACAGTACAACACATTGCCAAGGAACCATTGGTCTGGCAACACTGTCGGAAACATCTGAAAATTCTGGTACAAAATGCCAAAAAAATTGTATTTGAGACAAAAACCCTGGTACATTGCATCAAAACCACTGTTAATCCACTGTTTCACACAGTTCCACACTACTATAATATCGGTACGAAAAGATATTATGGATCATGATAATTGATATACGTACCAATAAAATGGTACGTTGTGTTCATACCCCCCGCGGAAATGTTTGTTTACTAAATTAAGAAATTCCAGGTTTTTTAGAGAATCCCCCGACTTTTCCCTGACTTCTCCAGAAATCTTAAATTCCCTGACTTTTCCCGGTTTTCCCGGTCGCTCGCCACCCTGTATGTGTGCGATGTGTGAGAGGAGGACTGAAGTGACATCAGCCCCACAATGTGCCTGCCTTCTGCCTTCTTTGGGTGTCGTCAGGTTAGCTCGGTTCCTCCCCTCCCGTCAGTCGGCCCCTCTCCTATTTTCCCTTTCCCTTCCCCTCCAGTGGCCAACTGTGGCTGGTACTGCTTTGACGCTGTCTCACAACTTCGCTTCTGTTCGCTGGCCAGTGCGTAGCACTTACTTGCTTCAGCTCTCTCGGCTTTCCGCCGACCGGCGTATGACTATTCGATTTTAGGTAAGTGTTTGATTCTCCTTTTGGTTTTGTTGGGGCACTTAGTATTTCAACTTGTGGAATTGTAGTTAAGCCGCACGACGTCTCCTTGATTAGTTTGCTTAATTTGTTTCGGGCCGGTTTGACGGAATGTCGGGAGAGCTTAAGCCTAAACTCAACTGCTTTGACTGTGATTCAAATTGCCTTCTACCTGTAACCTAATTGTGTTTTTAATTATTGTATGTGCCCGCACCATTTTTTTATGCTTCGAGCTGTGCTCCTTTGTTTTGTAAGCATTCTCAATAATCACGCATGTTAGCTCTACAATTTGCTGGTGCTTATTTTAGTGACCCAGTAGTTAGCTCAGGATTCAATCCCGTTCTTGAGTACCTTGTGCTGGGGGAATCGGCACACTATAAAGAACATAAACACTAAATATCTTGAACGTAATTAAAGATATTAGCAATTTCATTTTAGTACGGTACCACTGATTGTACAAAAATAGACTTTGTGCTATTTTTTTTCCACACGTCAAGAAAAAATTTTACACCACTATAAACACCGATAATTAGGGCAAGGTTTTAGCGGTTTTCCTTTTAATAAGGTGCAACTGATTATTACACTAAAGTAAACATGGCATGACTTGTTTTTGTCATTTTCAGTGTAGTACTAACACTTGGTCTTATTTCTCGTGACTTATTTTGTAACATAGAAAGTCTACACAATTATATTTTCTGTACCTGCGGCCAACTTCTGCAACAGAAATGTTATCTTTTAGTAAACATAGAATTTTTATTTGGTCAGTCACACCAAGAACTTTGCGTTCTCTCTTCGGTTTAGCAGGACCACTACAGTACAGTAGAACCTCTATTATCCGCGATAATGCAGGGGATGAGACAGTCGGATAATCGAATTTCACGGTATCGAGTCATTAGTTTATCTTATCTGATGCCATTACTCAAGACATGGTTATTATCAACGGGAATTGTTGTTATCTTATCTGCTACCACGTATCAGTCTCTGCAATTATCTGACTGCTGCACGTCAGTCAGACATATGCCCTGAAACACAACTTTAATGAAAAAAAAATTTAACATACAATATATTGTACTGTATTTGTAGCCATTAAATACGACCCCACACATAAAACGAGTCATGATTTTAGAAGGTACAAAACCTTGGGGGGGGGGGGGGTAATATTCATCCCTAGCCGAAATAAAACTTTCATTCTTTAGAAAAAAAATTTAGCTGAAGGGAATAAAGTAGGTAAGTGGTTTTATGGGGCGCATAGACACCGGAATAATTCGCAATGTACGGCGGCGGACAAAGCAAGCAGCAGCTGCTGCCCATCATGCGCTAGGCCTACTTGGCAACGCTGGACAGAGCCAGCAGCTTCACCTTGTAAGGTCATCGCATGCCTGCAAGCTGTTTCTGCTGCCCGGCCAGCCGCCAGCTACTCAGCCACCTCTGGTAAATATAGCACTCAATTGAAAAAAATAAATTATTTATGCCACTTTTACACATGCGCGCAAAGAAGAATATACGTAAATGTAATTGTTGATAAAAAGTTACGTAAATGTAATTGTTAATAAAAGTTACGGTATATTTATTGTTTTCCAGATTTCAAGATTATTTTCTACTTGACGAGAAACGGCACACACAAATATACTGTACCCAGATCCTAGTTTTCTCTGCCCGAGTCTTGCTGACAAGAGAACTGATCTAGATGCGTGCTCCAGTTGTATTTATCGGCAAACGACATACGTGTCGCTGCGAGGCAAAAGTGGTCTGTGGTCTGTGTCGCAAATATAACGGCCATTAAAATTATGAATGGTAAATTTTTATCAAAAATACGGGCCATTTGTTTTGCCATGCGACTGAACACG
This sequence comes from Medauroidea extradentata, assembly GCA_003012365.1. Classification (NCBI taxonomy): domain Eukaryota; kingdom Metazoa; phylum Arthropoda; class Insecta; order Phasmatodea; family Phasmatidae; genus Medauroidea; species Medauroidea extradentata. The sequence continues at coordinate 6,732 of PNEQ01021134.1, forward strand.
ATGGCTCGTACTGTAGTGTTTTTAAACTTCGTATCTGCAAGTTTTGCAATTGTTTCCTCGTACCGAAACCTTTCTATAATTTAAATTTTACTTTGTATGGTTAATACCACTCGCTTCAAGTTTTTGTGCAGTTCGCGACATGATTACAAACACTAAAGTTTTACAACAGCGCTACTGCCCGCCAAATTCAACGACATAATCCATTAACTACCGTGTGTGCGCGCGCGCTGACCTCTATAAACAAAGCTGTGCACCACTCACGTGTGCTGTTGCCTCGCTGCCGTGTAGGATTGTACACTCCGCTCACACGGACAAGCGCGCAGGAGAGGACAGTTTGTTCAAATTAAAATAGCCTACTACCTCAAACAAATGAAAACAAGTGTGCCATACTGTATATTAATAAGCACAAATGCGAATGCATAACCGACTATATAGACACAAACTTCTGAAGTTACCAGAATTTCACAGGCGCAATAAAAAAAATTGTTACATTGTAAAAAATAATTTGCATGACAAAAAATCGCAGATAATCCGCAAATCGGATAATCGAGTCGCGGATAATCCACAAATCGGATGATCGAGTCGCGGATAATCCGCAAATCGGATGATCGAGTCGCGGATAATCGAGGTTCTACTGTATATCTTTCTAGAAGCCATAATGCTGCGGGCCACATGCTCACAGTTAAAACGAGCATACAGCAAGCAGGCAAACAAGAAAATATAATAAAACACACATATGTGTTCTGTGTGGAAACGGTTCGTGGGCAGACAACACGGGAGATATCAAATTGTTTTGTTTTGGAAGCGTGCTGTGAGTGAGCCACAAGCAAGATGAATGTGAGTGAAATAACACCACTGCCAGGGCCTATAGCCACCAGCACATTCAACACAGCATTGCTTCCTTGCTGCTCCTACCTGCACCACCCACTAACCACCGCATACCTCGCGCATTTAGCACATTGGGTAACGAAGCATATACTCTCACTGACAACGCGAGACTACATGCTCTCATACGTGGCGAGTGGTGTGCTAGTACCTTATTTTTCGCATATAATGTGATAATTTTTTACCGATTTCAATGGTCCCAAATCACTAATCACATTATATGCTGGGTCGCATTATATTGGTGCGCAAAAGGATAAATAACCCCGGGGTCTGCCTATATGCTGTTTTTGCGCGACGCAGTGTCTAGGCTGGGAACCTCGTTAAGACGAAAATACGGTTATAACGACAGTAGTTTTGTGCACCATCAATTTCTGTATTAAATACAACGTTAATTATTTGTTTAATACGAGAGCATTTTCACGGTTGTGTACGTTATGACAGAAAAACGGCAGTAGGTATGCGGAATGCATCACGTAAACAACTCGTGGTGCGCTCGGAAGTGAACATCAAGAGTTGCGAGAAAGAATAAATTGTTCGCGGCGTCCCGTACATCTAGTGGTGCGCTCTTGCCGCGAAACTCAGAAACGATAATCCAGGCATCACAGCGATACGCGGAGATCAATACTTGCGCTGAGTCGACTCTATATCAACGCGTGTACACACAAAGAAAATTGTGCCACCTTTGTCTCCTGGCGGTAGCAGTCCACACTAGAGGCCAACGCCCAACGCAGCCCTGTTATGTTTGCAAGATAGCGTTATTTATATAACTTAGCATTCAGATGAGAATTATTTTCTTTTGTTAGTACACAAAATTTTTTTTCCTTGTATAAAAATATATTACGAGAGGTGATGTTTCGAAGTGCGTATACTGTGCCATTGTTTTAACGTGTGTATTAGTTTCACTTAAGCAGATGAATAATCCACACGGCATCGTCATTCCTCCACGAATGTTACCGTATGAGTTAAGGTATTAATGTGAAACATTTTTAATATGTTTATTAGACATTGACATTACATCGCTGAGAATATAGTAACGCAAAAAATTTATGTTTTTTAAAAGAAAAAAAAAAATTGAAACTTTTGGTTTTTCGAAAAACAATATTATTTTGAAATTTGATTGTTTTTTTGTTGAGAGGTAGCAATAGCGTGAATGTATATAAAATTTTGTTAAAATTGTTCCAGTGGTTCTATTATAACCACGTTGACATAATGTAGGTGCAATACATGCAAAGCCACTCCTGATGCCAGCTAAGCAGACGTGGGCTACTAGGGTAGTGTAGGTCTGGCAACGGTGGCAACAACACTTACGTCACAGTGTCTGCATTCCAACCGCCCCCTCCTTCTCTAGACTCGCTTCCCATCCTCTTGTTTACTGTTACCGGTCTGCATCATTACCTCCCTCCGCTGCTTTCCGCCTCCCCTTCCCCATCGTTTGCTCGCATGCTCAGATCTTTCGTGCTGCCGGCTGCCACACTACCTACCCGCACGACCCGAGCCTCGGCGCACAGCATTCAGTGTATCGCATTATACGGCCATGTAATTTTATTTTCCGATGCGAGTGGTTCAAAATAACCATTCGCACTACATGCAAGGTCGCATTATATGCTGAAAAATACGGTAGTTTGTGTGGCAAACTATGGGTGGCACGTGGGAAGACACAAATTCTTAAGGATTTCATGTTTACATTTAAAATTCTTTTCCTTTTCTTCCAACCGCGGCTGATTAAAATCGTAGATGCAAAGTCCACGGATAAGGCGGCTGACTGTAGAACTCCATTTCTACTTGACTGCTTTTTACATTTATCTATACCTGTTATTTGTAAAAAAAAAAAAGTGTTATTGTTAGCATTGGTTAGCATCTGAAATAATTTCCTGAGTAAACATAATACTGTTTAAGTAAGCGCCTGCGACTCCCGTGGTTAGCACCAGAATTGGAGCTACCAATTAAACATAAACGGTGACGCATCGACATAGCGTCTCAAAGAAGAAACTATGTTAACGCTTGTCCCGTGATTTTTAACACCTATCTATTATAACCTAAAAGTACTAGTTTTCTCCTGCACCACTGTCGATCGCCGTGTTGCAGTTTATTTTTATTCCAGTGTTATATGTGCCATGTAAGATCACAGGTCGCCGTCTTTATTTGTAACATTTACTTACGTCCCAGTGTTATCCAATGTTATTTTCCATGTATAATTGCCGCCGGCAACTTTGTTACCAAACTTTATTTACAAACACGGCAGAGAGCTTCACCAGTGTTACCAGTCCCGCATACAAGACTCTGTAAAGTGCAGTAATAAATAATAACGGGAAATACGCACATAAATATACATTGTATTTGTTGTTTATTACTTTAAATGTGTCTAAAAGTGATATAAATATTTGTATGTATTAATCTTAGTGTTTAACAGCAACACGAGCGTAATTTATGTCAGGCGAGATATTTGTTTACCCAGTTGAGTATTTTTGTGCCCCGAGTGAGTATTTTCAGTGTGTGCGGGTGGCGCTACTGCAGCAGCAGACAGCCTCGAGCGGCCGAGCGGCCATTTTGCTAACGGCACTTCTGCCCTTCTGGCGAGTATAAAAGACGGGCGTTTTGCCCCAGATAGTCGGTCGCAGCGGCTCGGCCTTCGGGCCGGGTCGACCTGGCACTCCTTCCCTTCCTTCCTTATGGGTTGTGGCAGTAGCCTGCCACCTAAGCCCTCCTACCCTATTACCTCATCTTTCCTCCGATCCGGGGTTGTGGCGGCAACCTGCCACCTAAGCCCTCGCTCCATCCTTATGGGTTGTGGCGGTAGCCTGCCACCTAAGCCCTCCTACCCAATCTCATCACCCTTTACCGCTCCTACGCTCGCCAGGTCGGCTCGGCTTGATCGCAAAGCCAGCTTTACCACGGTTCAGCCTTGCTCAAGCATGGAGACCTAACTTCACGCTAAGGTCTCTTGTCTCAATGCCCCTGACGCGCTAAAACTAAAGTGTTGTTGCGCACTTACAGTACGGAACCTGTCATTCAGTAAATTCAACGGCCGCAGAGCCATATCATTCAGGACGGCCACAGATGTGTTGTAGCCTTCGTAGGGATCAAGAGTGATCGCCTTATACCGTGTTTTATCGCACAATCGTCGCCATCGCGTAATCGTCGCATCTAATTTTTGAGATGACAGAAACGGTAAAAATAATTCTATCGCGTAATCGTCCCACCGCAATGTTCTGTTTACATTTCTGTATCAGAGATGTTAACTACGCTCAAGAAGTACGACACTATTAGAACAAAATGGTTGCTGCAAGAATCGATTATAGTTAGTACCAAAATATTCCGCTGGAATGAAAGTGGAAAATAGCGTTACTAGTTCAACAGTCCGCCATCTTGAGTGTTTGTCTTGCGCGTGGACTTTCC
>PNEQ01021135.1:0-11013 GCA_003012365.1 Medauroidea extradentata
AGAGTCGTTATAAATTTGACTGTGCCAATCAGTACACCGATAACTGCCACACATCACGTCTGTGATTTGCGTGTTTAACCTTCAGACGCTGGGAGTTACGGCATCCAATCACTGACCACAAAACAGAGATGCAGGTGTGCACGTAAGGCACTGAAACAAAGTGTTGCAAAAATCTTTTCGCGAAAACTACCGGGCCCTAGTGATTTGCGTGTAAAACCCCACGACACACGAATGTCAAAACATCCAATCTCTGACCGTGAAGCAAGTCTGCAGACGTGCACACAAGTCACTGACACAAAGTGAGGCAAATTTCTTTTCGCGAAAAGTTCATGTCTCTAGCTACCGGCAGTAGCCCTCCATCCACCATCCCCCCTTCCTTGGTCGCACTGCAGCGCTGCCACATTCAAGACTCCAACCTTCTACTAAAGACGGCCATGGCTTGACCTTCCATCCATACTGACCCTGCCTAAGGCGAAAAACTCCATGTGGATGTTCTTTTTCGTGCTTAGCAATGAAGTACACTCTTGCACCGCTGCGGCCTTGAAAGCATTCCCAATACTTAGAGACATGCAAAATTCGTGTTATTATTTGGAAATAGACTAGACTTCATTAACTTCAATCTGTGATGGCACTGGCCACCGGCCCTCATGTGATGTTATTTACGACATGTGATTGGTCGCTATACGTGAAAATTATAATTATTGGCCAAAAGCGTTCCCTGCTACAAGCCACGACATTATTTGACGATGGAAGACGTCGAGTGAGCGAACAACAGCTTGCAGTTTACTCTGCAGTCAGATAAAATAACGCCAAATTTGCACGTATTTAATAATCCGATACATCATTGTACGCAGTAAATTATAATCAGTGGAATTGGCAAAATTTCAACAAGCTGCAATGCTTTTTCACTGGTGAATCTGTTGTTTTATCAATGTTGACTGATAAAAAGTACGAAAACACCATATTAAGATAATATGTTGTATGTATAGTTCACTATTTAAAAGTAGAATTTCTACGATTCAATCTGTAATTACAAAACTAAGGCCTAAATCTGTAACTAACATGTAATTTCAACAACTTCGCGTAATCTTAGTTTGCGTGTAATATATAGCCTATCGCCATTTCCAAAGTAAACATGATACTAAATGTTTGTTTGCCGTTGTTTAAAGTGACTTGTGCGTTTTGTTGATAAGTTACACTTAAATGTACAGTAATATTTGAAGCAGGCCTACATAACATTAAGAATTCACGTTGTTGGATTGCTTTAGAAAGTTCAGTTTTAGTATTGTTCAGTTCCGCTGTGTTGCTCACTAAGAAGTTACGCTTTTTTTTTATAAATTCACACTTTACTACAATACAATAAGTTACTACCAAGCAAACGATGTACAAAAGTAACATACACACATCACTTGTAAGCAACAATAACGAAGTTACTTAACGGAACCTCAAAAATTTAGTGTTCAAATATGGTTAGTGATTAGCAGCAGTGTTAGTATGCTGTGCCAAAGGTCGTGGGATCAATCCCTGCTGGTTTTCCTTTGGTGTTAATTTTGGCATATACTTTTCCTGAACCTATGACTTGATTAAGAAAAAAGCAGAACTACATTCAATGTAAAACTACGCATTTTTATACATCTAGGTAATATATATATGTATATATACTTTATTAGTTTGCGAAAAATCTCTTATTCAATCAAATAATTTATTTCGCCGATGTAATCTGTAGTTATCGACAGAGTTCCTACAGAGAATTTTCAACAATTTGAATATATGAAAATTCACTTGAAAACTGTGAATATTCACAGTTTCCAATTCAGGGTGTATTTTCCAAGGCGAAGCCTGGAGATGGACGTATCTCTCATTATAAATCGGAATGAGTGAACAATCCAGGATTACCAGAGTTTTTTTGTTGATTTAGTTTGTTGAAACTGCCACCGGAAATCAGCAAATAATCGCTGAACTATCTAAGAATATCAGCTTGTAACAATTTAGAGGGAATGGTTTCCAGTAATAGCTTCCTGCATCGCGCACGACCTTTCGAGCACTTCGAAAACCTCATTGAGCATGCGCTCCATCGAGTTAGTCTGCACACAGAGAACAGTTTTCGAAGAACCGATTGTTTGAGCGTTTGTGTATGCTAGGCTTGCGCACGCGCTGCCTTTATGGTTACGACGTGATACCAAGATAGACAGTCGCCATTGGCCACTTAGAAAGTAGGGTCCGCTAGTTTATCCCGTTTGAAATATATCGTGTTAACTCTTAAAATAGTAATTGAGGAGTTAGCTCCAAAAAGGGCATATGGAAAAATGGCGTGCCTCAGAAATTAAGTTTGAAAGCATTGAATAAATGGCTGTGTTAATATTGGTTTATTACAATGTAGCTAATATTCAGAAAGTATTATATAATGGTAGTGCTAAACAAATCAAGTCACAATATTATATAAGTCATAAAATCCTATAAACCTTTGATGTACATTTAAAAAATTTACAGATTTGGAACACATCTTCTCAGTGCTTCCAACTCGGAGAATTAAAATAACCCAACAAAAATGTTACCACCTATTAACAAACGTATGGCGGTTATTTTTCAGTGTTCTCCACAAAAAGGGACGTACCGGTATAGGCACATTTTGGAGTTAACTTCTCAATTGTGTTCATAAATTTGTGTCAAAATAAAATTTTACAATTCCTCCCCTTGAGTATTTTAAGGAGATTAAATTGTAAGAGAATAATTTTTATAAATTGTAAACATGAATTAAATTAGAATGGTTACTGCAGTGTAATGCTGTAAAACCTTGACAGAACGTTAATTATTTAGTAAACTTTCCTTTTTATTTTATTACGCGTACGCAGATGACTTTTGCACGATTTTACAGAACGTCCATATACAACTCGTATTAATGCATTTCGACGGGCAATGTAACTTCTCATGACTACTTATAACTGAGGCACACGTGTTTCGTACGATACCTTGTATTTCGCCAGTGAGGTATTTCCAAACATTAAATATTACAGCTAGATACGATGGTTTATCACGGGAAAACTTGACTGTTTGCTGGATTTCAACCAACGTTCAGCTTACCAGAAGATTACTGGCTTTCGGTTGTACGTGGAGATGTTACACTATTTGACTGAGTCAATAAGAATTCGGATATTGTATTTTTTGATGCGTGTTATTGGTCTGCAGACAGCTATGTTGTGTCAGACTACATCAGCCAGCCATACATGCTGCAAGAACTACAGTGTTTTCAATGGTATGTTGGCACAAAACATTCTCGCGAAATACCATAATCTATACTGTAATTACGGGTATATAAGTTAAGATGAATACCCGTCTAGGCAACTAAACAGTTTCCAGATCTTCGGAAGATTATATTTGATTCGAAAATTGCTCTACGCTCCTGAGTGATATCTAGGGACTGGAAAATTGCGCGATTTCAATGTCCTGTAGGCTAGAATCCACTGTACTGCGCATACTCAAGCCCCGACTATTTGTCCACTAGCTGCTACTCAGTGGAACAACAGACCATGAACGAATAGACAGGGCTTGAGTATTCATAGTACAATGGAGTCTAGCCTACGTGTCATTGAATTCGCGAAATTTTCCAGTCCTTAGTAATATCTTCTTTGGAATAGCATTGTATTTAAAGAACATAACCAGCAGTTCAGTCAGTCAAATGATCTCTAAAGCTAACTATATCGCAAACGAAAATTGGTAAAATAGGAGTTTTCGCTGTCACTATGAGGTATGAACATCCTTGTGGAGAATCTTAAAATGTTTACGAACGCATACCTTGCAGGCAACAAAGTGTACCCTCACATGATAATGCTGTCAAACAGTTCACATTAAAGTGTTCCATGAAGGCGACATGTGTTATGCATGTGTATTACATCCCTGAAAAGCAATAAAAATACCCAAATATTACACACGCATTGGTAGGAACATACCACTCTTTTTTTTTAGTTCCGCAACAATTGTGCAACAATTTCAGATCAACGTAACGTTAATTAATTCACAGAATATTTCTTTAACACCCAATAGATTTTATAAATTTCAGTTAAAATATTTTAAAACGTCAATTTGTAAGGGTGGATATCTCCTTTACGAGTTACTGTCGACATTGTTCGTGTATATGTTTTCTACCCTAATTTGGATAAAGAATCACCTTATGGCGTTTGTACCCCTTGAGACAGTATCGTGAACTAATTGAAGGATGAAGAGTGTATAATGTTTTTTTACAGTGATTGTTCACCATAACCTACACATCAAAACACATACACGCAGTATTGCCTATGCTCTCCTGGCACTCCTATCACTGCAGCCAAAGTTTCGCGTGCATTTTTAACAACCATGTCTCCTAGACGCTTGCAATAAGAGGACCACATTTGCTACAAAGCTCACACTAGTCAATAAAACATCTTCAAATGTTCTATGATCACGACGGTACAAAAGTTGAATCCAACTAGAGGGCGGCCACCACTGCTATTTCAGTAACGTTTGAAGTTATCAACGAGCTTTTGAAGTGGGTTTAAAGACCCTGATAAAATAAATCAATGTTTAGAGTATTGTCTTTTTACTTTATTCGGTTTTCGATATTTTAATAACATACGGTTTTAAAACTCGATATTCGAAGGATCATTATTCGTTAAATATTAAATCTAGGTGCCAAGTATTCTTTATATTTTCTCTTTATTTTTCATAATGAATCACGTCACTGTGAGTGTACCTGTCGTTCAGGAACATCATGTGTGTGTATAAACAAATATATATTTGTGTGTGTATATATGTGTTTACATAGTCTACGATAATGTTTGACGTTTTTTCCTGATAAGAAGAATTGTTGTATACACAGGCACACACGCATGTGTGCATATAATATAATCGGTATGTCTGTTGTCATACTAATAAACATTTAGCTCTCGCTCGTTGCTTTGTTTTGTTTTTATTATTTTCTTTTTCATGTAAATTTATTTGAAAAAAAATCACTTTATTTCATAACAACTGCCATGCACATTATATTTAAATGAAAAAATAAATTACTATTGTACTAGGGTTGTTTAGAGAACGTGAGATGTTGTCACAATAAAAGAACATAAGAACCTACATTAATTAATTCTGTAGTTCTACGAGGTCTTAATCTCACCGGACTGAAGAGGCGGTGTAAGAGAGAGAAATAAAGAAAAAGAGGGAGAAGAAAAAGAATGGCGGGAGGGGAATAAAGATCTGAAAGTGAAGTGGCATGGCGGAGGTGACTGATGACAAGGATATCATTTAGACAACATCCAGGTAAATGAATACTAAAACGCATTTCGTATGCCACTCTCTCACACTTGGCTGGCGTCACGCCGTATACACACCAGCCAACACAATATGTATATACAAGACCAGTGTATGTACCATACCCACACGCTCATAGTTAATTTATCTGCAGTATAAATCTTAGAGTTGTTATGCTGTTGAAGTATCCGTGCTTTACACTGCACTTTATCTTCGTGACTAGCTGGTCGCGTCGCAGTCAACTTGGTAGTGTCCTGCGGTTAAGAGGAGTATGCGACAAGATGCTTTCTGTAAAAATAACGTGTTAACGCGTTTACGCATATGTCCTTAAATAACTGTTCTAGGAAAATAGTTTCCTTCCAGGAAATGTAAAAAAAACTATTATCTGTAAACCCCATTTCTTACTTTAGTCCTATGGTATGTCATTAGAGAGAAGAAAAAATAGTGACAATAGCTTTTAAAAAATATCATTTCAAGGGCGTTTGCGCTCAGTCCCCCAAAGGCTAAGCAGAAAAATACACCCTGGAGTCTGTAGTTCAAAACATTGGATTTTGTCACATGCAATAACAACATACTTGTTACAAGTCTGATTTACGAGTTATTGGACTACAACTACCATGATTGGCCGGAGGCTATAGGGCCGATTCTCGCTTGTTGACGAGTGTGACTCATCTCCTCTATGCGCAAAGCTCTCAACTGGTGTCTGTCTACCCCTACAGAACTTCTCTTACGGGTGTTCAAGTGAGATAAAGTCATGATTTTATATCTATATGAAATAGTGTTATTTTTGTAGGCGATACTTGTGAGTGCAGTTTTCTCTTATAAAACAATTTTAGCTGGCGTAGTTTTCTCATAGCGGTGCGTCAAAGTCAAAATTTGCATGTTCTGCTGCCATGCAAATAGTGAAAACTAATTAAATTTTGTACGTGAGATAATTCACAGAAAAATAACATACTACGGGCTACGTAATAAAACATTCGAAAAAATCGCGCGAATTGTTTTTATATTTTAAAAAAATTGCTGAATTCCGCAACTTTTTCTGTATATTTGCGATTTTTTTAAAACCCAAAATATTACTGTGCAGGTTTTTAAATGTTTTATTGCGTAGCTCGTGGGGTGTCAGTTCACGGTGAATTATTTTGTTTAAGTAGGTCAGTTGGTTTTCAGTATTTGCATAGCAGCGTAACAAGCAAATGTTGACTTTGACACCCCGTTATGAGAAAACTATGAGAGCTAAAATTGTTTCGTAATAGTAAAATGTACTCACAAGTATCGTCTACAAAACTAGCAATATTATATATAAATATAAAATTATGATTTTGTCGAACTTGAATATCCTTAAGGGGGAGTGTTAGATAATTACTCGCATTCTTCAGTTTTCAGGTCATAGCATTTATTTAAGTTGTACTATCAGCATTTTCTCATTGACAAGACACATAATATATTCTTGATAAACTGTTTGACATATTAATAATGACATCTTTCATTAATTTGTCATACAGAATTATTGCAAGAGAATTATATGTTAACTCTCAAAAATGATTACAGGTCCGTTATAATATGAACATATAACATTATCATGATATCCAAAATCCAACACAATTGTCTTTCATGCCTTAACATTGCCACATTTACCAATAATATTTGAAAACTAAAGCTATTGCAGAAAATCGATAAATAAAAATTAGCATCTAACACTCTCCCTTAAGATGATAGGTTACAAAATGGCTGTATCGAAAATGGAGAAAAAAGGCGAGGACCAGTAGTCCTTCGAAGGTCACGCTATAAGTTCTCTGATCATCCAAACAAACGATTAGGCTTCGATTCCCTGTAAGAGCTGAGTCGTGATTTCTCGCGTGTTAGTGTCTGATTACTTTTCTCGAGATACTTTAATATATCCCTTTTCAATAAGTAGGCCTCATTTGCAAATTTCTCTTGCAGAAGTCATCACCCCGGGGGTACAATTATTCTAAAATGATTTGAGGTTAAAGTTTTTTTTGTAAGAAAAACCTGTTTTTGCAGACAAAATTGTTTTTTAGTCTTTAAAAGTCGCACTTGACATACCTTTGCCACAAATATTAAATTATTTCAATGTTTACATCGCTACCTTACGAACAATGTTTTGTTTTTTCTCTGTACGATGTCGAAAGTGTTCCTTTTTTACTTAAAAATTTATTAAAATACTTAGCTTCGCTTTGGTGGTAAAAGCTAAGGTCATAACTGAAAACACATCTTTGGGATGATTAATCGAGAATACTCTGGTGTATTATGTAAAAAGAAAACGCTTTGCTTTGCCTGCTTTAAACAAACGACATACAACATTTTTGTGTTTTTTTAAGGTTCGTTAACAATCTCTGATTTTTTGCCTGAATGTTTATTCCCCCTGAATTGATAACTTAGGCCTACATGAGTAAGTAAGTATAGGGTTAGCTAATGATTGAACTTTATTTACAAATATGGCTCAGTTTTTTCCACACTATGTAATCTGTCTATTGTTACTTTCTGTAATTAACTATTTCTATTTTCAAGAAACTAACGTGATTATATGGTCGCGTTGAAAACAAATTGTTAAAGAGTAAAAATGTACAAACAAATTTTCAAGACTTCATTGACTAAACAGAACTCTTTGAAACATTCACTAATTTTACGCTATATTTTTGGGAACCTACATTAACTTTTTAATCAACGTCTTTATGTGTTCACTATAATTTACGAAGAGTTATTCCTATGCTCTCAGTCTCATAATTATTTTAACAGTTATCTTCTTTCCATCTTATTAACAAGTCACAACAGTAGACAAAATAATGGAACTTGTAATAAGTCAAAAATTACACTACCTGACACAAAATAATTTTTCTCTGGAGATGACAATAGAAGAATAAGAAAACTTGTCAATTATATATTTTCGATGTTGCGTATTTGCTGTTTGTAATGAATGTACATAATGTAGATAGCCAGATGTATTTACAGTTTATAGCTAATTCAAAATTGGATAAAAGGAAACATCCACTTGACCACTAAAGATGCACCAAATATGGTATATATTACTTTGTGTTGCCTTCTAAGAGTTAGCCGCTTTGTAACCGTTCCATGAATTTTCGTACCACAAAAGGAAACTTGTACCGTCCACATTTCAATTAGTCGCGTAACTTAAAAAAAGTAACTCAACAAGAATGTTTGATTATTTCCTACATTATTTTGTCATTAGAAAAACCCCTTACGTAAGAAATTATTTACTGATAACTGAATCGAAGCAAAAGCTACACTGTAAAAAAAGTGAGTAATATTACTCATCATATGTATGGTAATATTCCCCAACCTTGAGAGAAAAATCAGATTTCCGAACATGTGTGGAAATTTTCGCAAGGTAGTGTATTCGCCACACAAACCACTCGGAAGTTTTGTTCGCGCGTTATGTCAAATTGTCCTAGAGGGCTTGCGCAAATACGTAATGAAAAATTACATTACCAGTTGAGTAATTTTCCTTGACACGTGTTGAGTAATTTTCCCTCACTTGTAGAGGTAATTAGCTTCCATTACATGTAGAGTAAATTTACCAAATTTTTTTTACAGTGTATTTCGACATTTGTCATTGGTCTTTCTCGTTCAGAGTCAACGTGCTTCAGGATAAATAAAGAAATCAAATAAACATATGTTTACACTATGTATCTATATAGGTCCCCCTATAGACACACATATACATACAGTATATGTAGAGTGGTAAACTAAAAAAAAGAGAATTTAAGATTTAAAGATAGGTGCGATGTTTCCTTACTAATAAACTATTTACGGTGGTAAACTATATCCTAAGGAAATCTTTCAAAACGTACTGATAAACTAAGATTTACAGACATGCATGAAGTTACTTTACTAATAAACTATTGTATTCCCTCAGCCAAACTACATATTGGTTTAAACAGATTAAGTGAAAAACTGATTTTTAAGTTCGTCAGCTGTAAATAAGTTAATATTATAGAGTGCTCAGATAACACACAAACTTTTGTTCGGCGCAAACTATTTTTGCAATTGTTTGTAAATATTTACAATTAAATTGAAACGAAATTATTTATGTGGAAATATATAATACGTGGAAAAAAAATTGTAAATTGAATGCAACTCTCTTAAGCGTCAAGATTTTTGTCCAAACCGGTCTAGTATTTCTGAATGTAAAATATGTATTTAGTAGTTGTCTATCAATATTACGTGTATTTAAGTCAAAAAAATATTGAACTTAATATTTCTATGTATTTCCGAGTAGATCATTTAGATACTAATAATATTATAAGGTAAAAAATAATAAATTTCATTAAAACAACAACGAAAATTCTCTATGAGATAAAATTACATTTATTTTAAAAACAACGGATGTAAAGTATGTGTTGCGAAGCCAGATGTGAAAATGTATTTTGTCCGAATTGATTACTGAGTTATTGTCAACTACAAGTTTCAATATTCCTTTTAAATCAATTCCAATACATTTTAAATGTTTTTGACTATCAATAACATTTTCTTGACATATTTTGGAGCACTAAATATTTGAAATATTATGAAGATACCCACGCAAGTTTACCTACACATAATAGGTACAACTGAGACATCTATACAATAATGCTTTTTAATGTTTCGTGAACGATTAATAACATTACAGAACTATGAATGCGTAGTTTTAGTGGTTCGATTGATATATCAAACTACTGAAGTTTTTAAATAAAGAACTGATTTACTAATAGTGCGCAAACGAAACCACTCTTTCATAGAAATGCTTTAATAGGTCAATTATGTACACATACGTGTTGCCATACAGTTGAGGAAATTAATTTAAAAATTAATATTTTGTTAGATTACTTGTGTGCCTTGGGAATAATGAAAATATACTGTTCTTGAGTAGAGCTATATAAATTAAAACATTTAAATATCTTGCAAAATGGTGTAATAAAGTAAATGTGAAATACCTAAGTTAATTTTGTATATATATATATATATATATATATATATATATATATATATATATATATATATATATATATATATATATATATAATAGTTAAGGGTGAAACACTGGTGGAGGCGCCGGGTATCCTAGCCACTTGACGGTTCAGGATCATGTGCGGAGAGTTATTGTAGAGTACTATTTCAACCTTTACTTTGCTGTAAAAGTCAAGAGCAATGCACGTAGAAAGTAAACTGACGACAGTTCGCATACTAACACTCAAGTAGTACTCCTAAAACATTGTACTCTATTAAGGTTTAGTGACACCCTTGAAATCAACAGAGTGAATAAAAACTAGTAGAGGCCTTACAGTTGCACGAATCTTTTCCGTGTTTCAAGGTCACGTGTTTTCAACTTTTTTAATTGGATTCACACCTATGACGCAGATGTGTGTTTCACGGCTAACTGGGGACAAGTAGATGAAATACTGTCCTGAACAGCGTGATGAAGTTATTCACCTATATGAAGACGAAACAGCATGGCTAGAGACACTGGAAAATCGCGTAAATATTTAACATAGTCTCCAATAAACTGTAGTATCTCAATAGTGACACGTGTGAACAGTTTTCTGACAAATCACACATGTTCTGTGTTTAAACTGTACAGTTCTAATTGGGTCTGTTGAAGAGGGACACAGTGCTTCATATAAACTATAGCCAATGTCGATACAAAACCTCCATTGTTATACATAGCATGTTGGAGCCTAGCAAACCATCAACTTTTCCCGCGATACACCAGTGTCTCTA
>PNEQ01021136.1:0-11013 GCA_003012365.1 Medauroidea extradentata
GTATGTAAGGGATGGGTTAGAAGGGTTGGGTTATAAGGAGAACATTACAGCTTGACACCTGATCATTGTACAATTTCACCTTGTTGATGTCGTCGTTTATTGTATTATTATTAATAGTATTATTATAAACAAGGAAACTGTATTTTGCAATGTTCTCGACAGTTACTGAAACAGGTACTAGCGAAACAGTTTCGCTATTCAATACAGTAATATTTAAATTATTTAGCTATTACTTCGAAATAACATTTAAGTTTTAACACTAATCACAAAACACTCGTAAAATGCGAAAGTAAATACTTGTAAGCCTAACCTCAAATATTAAACTTAGCACCAAGGTGTTTTTATTTATTATTTCTATGTGGCCATCGGTCGTACATGTAATACCAAGAAAATAAATATTCACATATCCAACAGACCAATCAGCAGCCACGACACAACCACACAGTCTGTGCAACCTAACTACATTTCTAGCTAACCTTTGGGTAGTTACACAGAGGTATAAATCAAGTGGTAAGACGAGACTTTAGATAAAGTGCCAGGTAAGTTTTACTCACATCGGTCTCCCAGTACAAACACAATCCTGACGATGTATGAAATGGATCCGGACCTAGCCCATCCGGTAGGCGACGCGGTAAAATTCCCACGTGGTGGGAAGTGGAAAATTACGGTATGAAAAGCCCCTGGGCGCGGAACGAGTCGATAGGGGAGAGGGGTTAACCCGGGCACATAAATTACGTTAAATTACTGTTCCAGACAAAGAAAGAAAACGACTATTGCAGTGAATGATAAGACAAAAGAGATGCTGGTGCCCGGGCGACCGTAGCCGAACCGCCTCTACACGCCACCAGTAGTCAACTGCCGAAGCCTTGGCGGGCTCAGGGCGACCTTGCTGCGGAGCGCGCCAAAACTTCGTTCACACATAAAACACTTACAACATATAAACTAAGCACATGGAAAATTTGTATAAAATTTAGGCTTGATGATTAATGTCCAAAAGGTTGTTTGGAATGTTCATATTTATGTTTTGAAAATTTTATGTCAGACAATATATTACTTTACATGCATTTAAATTACATTAATAACAGAAAATTATTTTAATATTGTTAAATGAAATAATCTAGAGAGCAATGTTATTATAAAGAAAAGTATTTTAACAATTAGAAGTGTTTTAAAGAATTTACACGGCAGAGGTTGCCGGTTGGACGAGTCCAATATTACGTTAGGCGCAGGGGTGTTTCTACCCGAGTTTGAGGTTAGACCTGACAAGTCTTTCCCGGGGGCTGCATTTTGGGGAACAAGGTAACCCCTGGCCTAGGACGTCGCTTTATCACACTACACACGTGTCCCCTTTTCCCTCACTCAAACAGAACATGCGCACTGACACGTCGTGGTTCACATCGTTTTTGTGGCTTTTAGGCTTGATGGGACATATTCCAAGCAATTGTCGGAGGTTAAGAGGGTTTGTTTTATGGCTGGACATTGTGTTTGACTGCGGGGCGGCGACGGGACGCTGTGGCCTCTTGAGACCATGCTGCCGGGCGGTTTCCCATATGTACCCGCAGTACTGGTATCCAGGTGTGTTCCTGCACGCATGGTGCGCATGATGGGCTGTTCCGAGGGCATGCGGCTTGGTCCGTGTCAAACGCCCCCCCCCTTCTGGAGCCCGTCTGTGCACCACGACACCCACCGTCTCTTACCTGCAACAGGGGTGGCTCCGCGGGCCCGTCGGCCGCGGCCGGAGTCCGTAGCGCCGCTGCTGGGTTGTCGGGAAGCGTGTCTCCGTCGGTCTGGCTGGGGTGTTGTGAGGCGCCCTGTCGCCTGTGCAGGTGGGGCAATCGGGGCGCACCCCACGGCGCAGGCGCTCGGACCGGCGAGGAGGCCTGAGGCCCTCTGTGTCAGTTCGGGTTGGCCTGTCATCAGCGAACTGGGGCGATGGCTGCGTCGGCCCGGGACCTGTGTCCATGCGGGCTGCAGCGGGAGGAGCAGCGTAACCAGCCGTCCGCCCTGATGAGTTCGCGTCGTCCAGGTGTCGCCCATGCTGCACCGTGTGTTGTCCAGCGCGGGACTAGAGGGAGTCCGCTCGCCGTCTCCCACCGGTGGCTGGCAGGGGTTTGAAGCAACCACTCCTCTTGGGGTCCCCGCGTGTTGCAGTGGTCCCGTAACAGTCACCCCTGGGACGTTACCGTGGGTGTGTCCGTCGGGCCCGCTGCTCGGCGACATCCCGACGCGGAGCACCAGGCCTTGTGCACGCACGGCGGTGGGGTCTCCTTCCCCCTCCGTATCTGCTGGCCTTGTCGCGTCCGATGTGGTTGTTTGCGACGAGCCTCCACCTTGGTGTGTGGCCGGTCCTTCTCGGTTACCAGGTTCCAGGGCCACTGGACCCGGTGGGTTGCCTGTGAAAAGACACCTGATACACCTGGCAGGCGTCGTCCCCCCTGCTCGTGGTGTCTCTTCACCCGGCGCCGTTCCCTCTTCTGGGTGTAGCCTACTTGGCGTTGTGGGGGTTTCCATAGTCGCGTCGCCCTGCGCCACACGCAGGTCGTCTCGGTGCACCTTTACTGCTCTGCCCCTTCTGCATCGTATCAGGTAGCTCGTGGGTCCATACACACGTACCACCTTGTGTGGCCCGCTCCACTTCTCTGCGAACCCCGCACAGTACTTTTTGCTCCCAGCCGACAGGGGATGTGTCTTGGCGTACACCTTCTGGTCTGGCCGCAAAATCGTCGGTGGCTGGTTTGTGTGCTTTAGCCACTGACTCGTATAGCATAGTTGGGTCTCCCGCATGGCGGCATGCTGTGTCGCTCTCCTGTTTGTCCTGCTGTCTTCATCTCCCATTTCCTCCCCCCTCGGGGGACAGTGGTATTCTCCCGGCAGCTTCAAGTTACTGCCTATCAGGGCAGCGGCGGGTGTTTGGCCGGTTGCTGCGTTTACTCGGCAACGGAGTGTGAAGAGTGCGGCCTGCAGATGTTCCGCCCAACTTTCATGTTCCCGCCCCACACGGATGTGTAGTTGCGTTTTCAGCTCCTGGTTCCACCGTTCCATGGGGTTAGCACGGGGGTGGTAAATGGCCGTGGTATGGTGGTACATGCCCCACTTCTTGCAAGCATCTCTCCACATCCGGCCGGTCAATTGGGAGCCAATGTCCGTTAGCAGGATCTTGGGGTATCCCCAGCGGGCGTAGAATTCGGTGTTTAAGGTCCTGACCAGTGCCTTTACTCGCGTGCTCGCCATCGCGTAGGCCTCCGTCCACCGTGAGAACAGATCAGTAACCACCAAGATGAACCTCTTTCCGCCTGTAGACCGGGGGTAGGGTCCCATGAGGTCAAGAGCTACTGTCTCAAATGGCTCGGTGGGTATGCGGGGTTGTTGCTGTTGCTGGCCGTCGGGGCACCGCGACTTGTAGCGATTACAGACATCACACTGTTGCACGTACTGTCTCGTCGTGCGGTTCATCCTGGGCCAGTAGAACAGTTTCGCGATGTTTCGCTGTGTCTGGTGTGCGCCGGGGTGGCCGGCGAATTGGCTGTCGTGTGCATGACGTAATACTCTCGTTCGCTCGCTCTCGGGTACAAACAACTTCCATGGTCCCTCGTGTGCCGGGGGGCGGCTCTCCACTCGTCCGTCTACCACTCTCCAGTGGTCTACTACCCCATTTTCGCAATCTGCGCGCTTCTGCTGGCACTGTGGGCAGCTCTGTTGCGCCGCCACCACTTGCTCGTGTATCTGGTTGATGTTGTCTTGGCGCTCCTCCGCCGTGAGTTGGTACAACTGCACCCCCCTTGGTGTGGGCGCTGCGGTGGTGGTATCTCCTCCCAGTCGTTCTCGTCATACACTATGACATCGGGGCGAGGGGATCGTGATAGCGCGTCGGCCAGTTGATTCTCCTGCCCCGCCACGTGCTCGACCTCGTAGTCATATGACTGCAGGGCCATTGACCACCTGGCTAGCATGCTGCGCGCATCTCGCATTGTTTGTAACCAGACTAGGCACCTATTATCGGTGCGTAGCACGAACCGTTGGTATTCCAAATAAGCACGGTAGCGCTTCATTGCCCATACTACTGAGTGGCATTCCTGTTCGTTCACGTGATAGCGTCTCGAATTTCGCACTTGCGTAGTCTATCATGCGTCGTTCTCCTCGTGCGCCATAGTGGTATAGAACTGCGCCTATTCCCTCCTGGCTTGCGTCCGTCTGTAAATACAGCATGCGTTGGTGGTCGTAGTGTGCTAGTGTTCTGCACTGCGCGAACTTCTTTTTTACCTCCTGGAATGCCTCCTCTGCTTCGGCAGTGAAGACATAGCATTTCTGGGGCAACAGTAGTGCGGTTAGGGGGGCGGTGATCGTCGCGAGGTCCTGGATGTGCTCTCTCAGCCAATTAATGAATCCGAAGAACTTACGCAGTTGCTTGCGCGTGGTGGGCGGTTGGTGTTCGTTAATCAGGCGCAGATGTTCGGCATTCGCTTTCACCCCTTCCTCGCTCACTATGTGTCCCAGGAATTTTACCTCGCTCTTGCCGATTTGGCACTTCTTGACGGCGCACATTAAGCTGTTGATGGCGAGACGCTCTAGCACGAGGGACAAGTGGGTTAGGTGTTCCTCCCAAGTTCTGGACCAAATGAGTACGTCGTCCAGATAGGCCAGGGTGAATTCGCCCGACAGACCCTCCAGGACCTGGACCATCATGGTCTGAAATGTGGCGGGAGCGCCCTGCAATCCGAAGGGCATGGCGCAAAACTGATACCGGCTGCCGTCGGGGGCCGTGAACGCCGTCTTTTCCCTTCGCTCTGGCGTACCGGCACCTGCCCGTAGCCGCTGCGCAAGTCTAGGGTGGTGAATATTGAGGCGTGACCAATGGTGTTAAGGGCGCTCCTCACGCTAACATACGGTGTGGCCTGGCTCCTCGTGGCCTGGTTGACGCGGCGCATGTCCACACAGAAATGTAGCGTCCTGTCCTTTTTAGGTGCTAATGTAATGGGCGAATTGTAGCGACTGTTTGCCGGCTCTATCACACTGTCCGCAAGCATCTCCTGGATTTGTTTCGTTACAAGTTTTGCCTGATGGGGTAGATAGCTCCTCGGGGGTGTGTATATAGGTCGGTCGGTGTTGAACTGAATCTGATGTTCTGTCACCGCTGTGCGCCTCAGCTTGTCGCCATCGGCGAACACCTCGCGCCTCTCGTCTAACAGGCGCTGGAAGGCAGCCTGGTGTGCTGGCGGTACATTATTGGTGATGTCACTCAACCGCACCGCCGGCGGTGGGTCGCTGGTTCGATGCCCAGTCCCATAGGCCGTGCGGAGTTCGCTCGTGCCAAAGTGTATTCGTCGTGCGGCTGCTTCTACTACTGTGTTTTGTTCCGTGAGCCAGGGTAGGCCCAAGATGACATCCTCCCTGAGCTCCGGGGTGACTAAAGCGGTTGTGGTTGTCTCAAGGTCGCATATGCGAACGGTAATTGTGGCTTGGCCGATGGTCACACACTTCCCAGTCCGGGTGGCTAGTTGTACGTTCTGATTTACACTGTCAACAGTTCGGTTGGTAACAAGATCGGGTCAGACAAAATTATGTGAGGCCGCGGTATCAACAATGGCGTAGCAGTTGAGATTGTTGACATTAACGAGTATTCTTAAAGACGGGTGGTGTTTACTGTATATCTGGTTGAGCAAGGCTGACTGTGGAGTAGGTTAGTGTTTGTTTACATTTGACTGCGGGTCGCCGGGAGCGTCAGGCCCCGTGATCCCTACTGGTAGTTTCCCGGCGGGTGGCTCCTCATGTGGCTATTTCGCCTGTCGTGCGCAGGAGCGTTGGGGCAGTCCTTCTGCCAATGCATTTGGCGGCCGTCACAGTATCGTAATGGGTATCATGGTGGTTGGCTATAATCCGGTTGGAATGGGCGACTAGGTACATGGTTGTCAACACTCTTAGGATTAGTGTGGTCACTCTCGTACCTGGTGTTTCCCCAGCGTGGTCGAGTTGCGTCACCTGTTGTGTTGCCCGCCAAGCTGGTTGGCGGCGCACTCCCTTCCGCGTGGCTGACAGCTGCTGGTCGCTGTGGGCGCGGCGTTGCCGGCTGGAGTGTCTGGTGCTCGAACAGTGTTGCTGCTCTGATGAATTCACACGCACTGTAGTGTAACAACGGCACTAATGAAGCGCGGAACTCGGGTCTTGCTGTTTCCTAATTGCCGTGAGTACCTGTCTGTGTGTCAGGTGTGATTGATATTTGCGGAGCACGTGATATTTTCGTGACACGAACGTGGATAGAGGTTCGCGTCCCTGTGGCTCTAGTGCCAAGCGACTCTGAGATTGGAGTGATCCAAAGGTCTCCCCATATTGCGCCATGAATAAACTATGGAATTCGTGCCATGGCATCTTGTAGCGCGTCATGTTACACCACCATTTCCCTGCTTGGCCCACCAGTTGTCTACCCACACACTGCGCCCATTCGTCGGCTCCAACGCCATACTTCTGGAGACGTTTGGCGCAGTCTGCGATGAAGTCGGCGGGGTCCTCGCTCGGTAACCCCGCGAACGTGGGCAGCGATTGGAAGTGACGAGATGTATTCGTGATGGTTGGTATTGCCGTCGCTGGGTTCGTTTCACGTGGTGTACCCGCAAAACTTGTCGGGCCCGTGACCGTGAGTGGGAGCATGATGTTCTGTATCATCGTGACGGTAGTTGGCAGTGCTTGGCCAGTTGTTCGTGGCGTGAGGGTCCCGATAGCTGGGATTCGTCTCTCCTGTGATTGAGGCCGCCTATAGCTGGTGACTGCTAGGCAGACGTAGCACACGAAGCCTGCTCCTACTATGGTGGTCCGTTCCTCTGCAACTAAGCACTCTGTGTGTGTTCTGCTTCCGCAGAATTTACAGGTGAAGGGGCGTACCCCCTCTCGCGACAACACGGACGTTGACAGCGTCCCACCGTTCCAATAGCACTTGTTTCCCCGTCCCCCTGGTTGCTAGTACTGTCTGTACGCGTACCGGTCTTGTGAGGGTTGATGGTGTCACACTGGTCGCATCGGAACAATCCCGTTAGCATCCAGATGGCCTTGGTGGCAGAGACACAACTTTCATGGTACTTCCGGGCGCAACTCTCGCACTGCGCCGTGCAAGGTCCGTAGTGTCTGCACATCATGCTGTCACACACGTTTGTTTTGTCTATCTCACGCTTTGTCGTTGTTTTCCAGTAGTCTTGTTGCGCAGCGCAATAGCATACGGCCGTGGGCGCAACGTGTGTCCATTTGTTCGCGTCTTGTCGTAATTTCCCCCAATACGTGCATGTTTGTGTGGGGATGCCATCGGGCGCCATCTGTAGCAGCTCGTCGCAAAAGTCGCGGAAGGGATCCTGTGGTTGCCAGCTCGCGTTTACTGTCTTTAAGCGACACTTGTGTTCCATCGGATTTTCTGGTATTTGTCCAAGACAGTCGTTGCAAACGTGGGCGACGTTGCCACTATTGCTGTAGTATGCCATGAAGCGGTAGCGCGGCATGGTTGCACGGTCCTGGACGCATGCCGCGGTGGTCAGCTGTTCCTCAGCACGGTCACCGGTCTCGGCGCGGCTGTCTCCCTCGCGCGGCGCTGGAGGGGAGGTAGTCTCGGCGATCGATATTCCGGGCAGAGGAGTGGTTGTCCTTGAGCGCTCTCTGCCACCCACGTAGCCGGTAGGTGTAGGGGTGAAGGGGTGGTTGTTGGAATGCTCGCGCAAAATGGCCGCCTTCGTGCACTCTTCCTTCCACATCATGTACAATGGCGACCACGTGGCTGTGGCGTGCCCGAAATGTCCCGTTCACATACACTATTCACTTCACAAAGGTCCCGTTTGCGCGAATTGAAGCGCGTACGTTGCTACGTGTCTTGACGGTGCAAACTGAAGCCCTTAGTTGCGGCGCCACTTAACGTGGACGAGGGTAGAGGAGATGGTGATGAGAAAATACTAGCGTGCTTTAATATCGTTCCCGACTAGGCGCCAGCCGGTTAGCAGAGAACCGGCACTCAGATGTTACGAGTGGAGTTATCTCAGGGTCGTGTGGCCGACGGCTGGCTTCAAAATCTCCTCGTCGTCCGCCGTTCTACTTACTCAGGGGAGTGTTATGGCCCTCCCCACGCTCATATCCATACACACACAATGCACTCGATAGGGATTTCGGGCACCTGTACACCCATATAAACACTTACGTCACCGGGTTGTAGGGTCCCGTGCCCTGAAACACCATGAAGCGGCGAAGTCAATAATAACACAGATATATATAGGCAAGACGTTATTATTTACTCACATCGGTCTCCCAGTACAAACACAATCCTGGCGATGTATGAAATGGATCCGGACCTAGCCCATCCAGTAGGCGACGCAGTAAAATTCCCACGTGGTGGGAAGTGGAAAATTACGGTATGAAAAGCCCCTGGGTGCGGAACGAGTCGACAGGGGAGAGGGGTTAACCCGGGTACATAAATTACGTTAAATTACTGTTCCAGACAAAGAAAGAAAACGACTATTGCAGTGAATGATAAGACAAAAGAGATGCTGGTGCCCGGGCGACCGTAGCCGAACTGCCTCTACACGCCGCCAGTAGTCAACTGCAGAAGCCTTGGCGGGCTCAGGCCGACCTTGCTGCGGAGCGCGCCAAAACTTCGTTCACACATAAAACACTTACAAAATATAAACTAAGCACTTGGAAAATTTGTATAAAATTTAGACTTGATGATTAATGTCCAAAAGGTTGTTTGGAATGTTCATATTTATGTTTTGAAAATTTTATGTCAGACAAAATTTTACGTTACGTGCATTTAAATTACATTAATAACAGAAAATTATTTTAATATTGTTAAATGAAAAAATCTAGAGAGCAATGTTATTATAAAGAAAAGTATTTTAACAATTAGAAGTTTTAAAGAATTTACACGGCAGAGGTTGCCGGTTGGACGAGTCCACTATTATGTTAGGAGCAGGGGTGTTTCTACCCGAGTTTGAGGTTAGACCTGACAAGTCTTTCCCGGGGGCTGCATTTTGGGGAACATGGTTACCCCTGGCCTAGGATGTCTCTTTATCACACAACACATGTGTCCCCTTTTCCCTCACTCACACAGAACACGCGCACTGACACGTCGTGCTTGACAGCGTGTTTGTGACTTTTAGGCTTGATGGGACGTATTCCCAGCAATTGCCGGAGGTCAAGAGGGTTTGTTTTATGGCTGGACATTGTGTTTGACTGCGGGGCGGCGTCGGGACGCCGTGGCCTCTTGAGACCACGCTGCCGCGCGCTTACCCATATGCGCCCGCAGTACTGGTATCCAGGTGTGTTCGTGCACGCGTGGTGCGCACAACGGGCTGTTCCGAGGGCATGCGGCTTGGTCTGCGTCACTTGGTTAATATTGAAATTGTAATTTATGTAGGCACAGCCTAGTAAAATTTATGGTAAAGTCCTTGTACGACTGTCATGTGTATGCACAACACACAAGTAAGCCTACTGAATTAATTATAAATTATGTATGACGATTTCATTATGAATCGCTAAACGAAAGCCATTACTCATATATAGGCCTACCTTATTACACGAGTTACAAAACTTATGTGGAATTCGGGAAGCAATTACGTAAATTACATCCAGTACGGCCGTGGTTTGCAACAAATTGTGTAGGCCAACAGACAATTGGCCAACACCACACTGACATATCTCACTTGCATTATATAAATGCCGATTTTCATAAATAAAGCACTGAATTATGTCATTCTACCATGGCACTGTCGTCTGAAACCCAGACATTAACGGACATTTTTTATTTTCAGCACACTTCAAAACACAACTTCGGCATATGCTCGTAAAACTTCGTGGCAATTTTCTTTTCACAAATATGATCCTTCACTTCTTACATAATTTTGCATGTATGAGAAGTCTACACAATTTGAAATTACGAGAAACATAACCGAAACATTCTTTTGATGCAAGAAACTAATTTCAAAACAGCACAAACAAGGTTAAAAAATTAACATATGATATTTTCGTCGCCATACTTAACTGCAGTGTACGCCTTATCCAGAGCTTCAACCTCCCGATAAAACAGCCAGAAATTTATCCCTTAGTAAGGCCTACCTAGAGTTCGTAAGACGCAGTTTGTCGTCTACCTAGAAGATAAAATTTACCCAGATGTTACCCAGAGGTGGTAAGAGCGGCCCTAAGTTTTTTATATTAGTACAACAGAAATAGATTTGCATCACCTATTTACTCTCAAACTAATAAAATAACCAGTGTCACAGATACAATTACAATAAAGAAAATAGGTAATTATTCTGAACAAATCTGTTTCAACAAAAAAACTTTCGTGAGACACGTTTTCTAAATAAATGAAGGAAATTGTTAATATTTATTTACAAAATTGTCAGCATTCAAAATTTTGAAGCAAGTGATTAGTTTGTTATAGTTTAAACTGTCACTCAATACAGTCTTAAAGACGGAGAAAAGATTGGCCACAGATTTTTTTTGTACAGTCAGAGGATAAAAGTGGTGGAATCCTTAGGGCGATTCTACGAGAGCTAGATGCGAGGAATTTGAAATGTGCTTTGAAACATAATCTAATGTTGATGTCCCAAACACAACATTAGTAATTGGAGAATGCAACAACGTGGCTGGACTGGTGCTTCAATCGATGTTTATGATGACATTAGCTAGTGTGTCAGTGTTTCTAATGCAGAAAAATGTGGGAGTGACTGCAATGCTCTTATGCTGAACAGTCTACAAGGGTGTTCATAAGCAGTTGAAACATGCCTGCAACAATCCTGCAATACTTGAACTGGATTCATGGTTCAAATGAGCATTAAAGTGCTAAACTCTTGACGTGGCCGGGATCACGGGGGTGTTGGCTGTGGTAAATTTAAAGTAGATGAAACTATAATGGGCGCCAGCTAACCAGTCACTCGGGTTAGCACGAGACTCTCTGGGCTGGAAGGGCGTGCATTCGGGGCGAAGCCCCGTCCCGTGATGGCCTGTCGGAGGTGGAGTGGGGTCACTAGAGACCGTGCGTGGCCGCGT
>PNEQ01021137.1:0-11012 GCA_003012365.1 Medauroidea extradentata
ATCACTATCACGTTCCATTCTACTGTGACTTGAAACAATAAATTTGCTGTCCAACATGTCAGTATACATTTCCTGCCAAACATAAAGACACTTAGCATGAAATGGCGTGTTCTTATTCTGTTCTGGACAAGAGTCACTACAGAACAACGTGCTTGGTTTCTTCAGGAAGGTTCAAAATTGCTCTGCACATACACAATGGCTGGATTTATCATCTCATTGCAACCTGTATCATTTCACTGGCACAATATCTTAATATAAAAATTATTAGGAAATTTACTATATAACTACATTTGCAAATATCAAGATGTGGTGGTTCTTCAGTAATTTATATTATTCTTTTGATTCTTCCTTTCTGTGGTAACATCATTCCTGACTTAGACTAGGGTCACTGCTTCACTGTGATTTTTTACATAATTCAGGCTGACCGACTTTGTATCACTGAGGTATTGTAAAAAAAATAGTGACCAACATAAAACAGTCTACAATTTCAAAGTGAGTAATAAACATTCCTTGCTATAAAAAAAAATAATTTAAATTTTTTTTTTTAATACATTAGTGGATTTCTGTATTACAACTACTGTTAAATAAAAGAATATTTTGTGCCATAATTAAACATTTCACAGTTATGTAAAGTATATTGTCACAGACAACAAAGTAGTTAACCATACATTATGCAGATGTAAGAATACATTTCTAAAGTACTCATTTCTGTTATATTTTTTGTAGACTAAGTACAACATGATCATCACTATTGTGAGTAAAAGGAAATAAGTCAACTTATTTCCTTTTATCCTTTAAGAAATACTTGTTTTGTACTTGATTTATTTTACACATTGAAAATTTCTATCTTTATATTGCTTCTAGACTTATCACCTGTTGCCCAATGACAGGTGTGTATAATTGTGACTTATTGATGAAATAAACTTAAAATCCCCAAAATATGACTTGTTACCTTTTACCCGGAGACTGTCCAGTTGTATTTTATTAGTGTTATTTTGCAACTTGTTTTGCATGCACAGGTACACAGTCATCGGTGAACCTACTGAGCTGATTATTTGTTCGAACAAGAAATGTGTTGCAGCCAAACACAACAGAGTAAAAAAAGAACTCTGAGCCAATGGTTACCCGATAACATCATTAAACAGCACATAAAACCCAGTGGAACACCTTGACGCCGTGTCCGGTGAGAGCGAGGTAGAAATGGAGCTGTGTTGGAATGTTCTGGACGGCACCCGGTTAAGCATGTAGCCGGGAACACGAGGCTCGATGGGTCGTGGTCTGTTCGTGCCGGCGTGCCCCTCTCTCACCTGGCGAGTCGAAACAGCTGCGTATCGGAGAAAGCAGGGAGGACCTGTAGAACTACACCTTACATGGACACTTATGGGGCGGTCCACACCCCCATACCCTAGGGCCTTAAGCGAGCCAGCTCCAAATGGCAAAACAAATTAGAACACTGGGCCGGATAGTTGCACACGCGCGTTACGTAATTCTCGCTGGACGAAACAGAGTCCAGAAAAGGTCATGTCTCGTTCTGTTCATCGCATCCGCTTCTTCCAGACTGCCTTCTTCATGCACTGATAGAGGGAGGGGGCGGCGAAGCCATGTGTCCTTCACTGGCAGATGGCCGTGCGGTGGTCGGGATGGCAGGTGTCGCACGTCGGTGTCAAGTTCACACACGCCCTGTCGCATTTACTGATCTGCCACACACACTCAAGTACCACACATCTGCCATTACCAACTAGCGCACACCTGCCACTGACACACCCTGCGAACACCTGCCGCGACCAGGCGCAACTCCACCTGGCTTGTGGCCTGGTACGACGACAACCTAAGCCCACAGGAACCGAAAAACCTACAGGAACTCTTAAGTTATTCCAGATGTTCGAGGCCTCTCCGAAAAAATATATGACATCTAAAAAACTATTATGGACTTCAAACAGCATTACGATAAAAATCCGCTATTAAGAGAAACACTGTGAGTATGGCCATATGCACATACATGAAACTGGCAGAGCTCTATCAATCCGAATCAAAGACCACACAAACAAGTGCAAGAAAGGCAAAACACTGAAATCCAAATTAGCTGAACATGCATGGGAAAATAGTCACAAAATTCTTTGAGAAGACTCAATACCACTCACACAGGCAACCAATAAAGTTACAAGGAAATTGAAAGAAACAGCCTTTATTATTAGCAATAAGAATTTTTTCAGTCAGCAGAGCTTTGAATTAAAAAAAAAAATATGTCTCTTAATTAGGAGAGAGACATCTTTGCAGCAAAAAACAACTGCAATCACTTGACTCACTACAACCATTCTGAGTTACTATAAGATGGACAGCTAATCAGGAGACAGCTCGTCTACCTTTGGCTGAGCAAGATATGTAGATGTACCGATGAATACTCATGGTTATCCAGCCCCCTTATCAGTCACACTCTGAAGACAGGAACAGATTTTGTTCCCCAAATGTGTCTTTTTTTTTTTGTCAGAGTCTAGATAACTACAGTGTTTTGTTTTGTCTCATTGCGTAATATTATTGCTGTTCATATGTTTTTCTTTTGCCAAAGCAGGCCTCAAACTTGTGTTGTCATCCTTGGTGGTGTCTGGTTTTTCTATTTTTCTTAATTTTTTTGGTCCTTTTTTTATTTGAGCCAATTCTGTGTATGGACTTTTATGTTGTGTATGTATCCTGTTGACTGAATCATATGTTTTTCTATTCTCTTTAGTTTTCTTTGACAGATATATGTGTTGCAATGGAGTATGTCTGAAAAACTATATTCAGTCTTATTTTGGCTTCCATTCCTAAAAACCCTTGTCAATTGAGATGCTATTACCGTAAATGACAAAGGGCTCAGCATGCCTTTTGTGTCACACCTGACGTAACACCTCACTCTTGTAATACAAATTCTCCCACTTTTACATTCTATCTCTATCTGAGGATGTCTTCAAACCGTCTCACTACAAATTTGTCTACGAGCAAATTATTAACTTTTTTCTCATGTGAAACTTTATTGAATGCTTCCACAAAGTCCATGAAGCAGGCATCCATCTGCTTTCCTTCATCAGGTGCCTGTACCAAGTTCTCTGAGAGCCCAGCCAGCTTCCTAAATCAGTGTTGGTATTACTAGGCTATATCCAGTTTCTGTTTTCTATAACCTGAACTAAGTCTGGACAGCCATTCACTTATCGTTTAGTTGTTTTCACGGTATTAAACGTAAGACTCGCAGGTCTGTAGCTGCTAAGCCTTCCCTTGTTGTCCCCATGCTTGACTATCAGGAAGAGGAATAGGCCATAGAATTTTTTTTTGAGGGGCCATCTCAGGATTTTGATTGATTAATCTTAAATATACAGTCTATCTCATGTAAGAATTTCATTTTTTGACAGTTATGCTGGCATTCATTTTTAAAGCAGTTTCCATGTATTTTCTTGGCTTGTGGGTGTGAGCCATGTCTGGAGATTGTCTTGGGATGTTTTGGCTGTCGTTGCAGCTGCCATCATCAGGTAGTCGGAGTCGGAGACCAACTGGCAGATGCAAGAGTTGCAGGTCCTTATATAGGTCCTCCCACAAGCCAAGAAAATGCAGACAACGGCCGCGAAAGCCTGCGATCTATTTTAGTTTCCATGTAAATACTGTTTTTGTCTCTGCCTCATTTGGTGTATACAAAAGCACGCTTGGCTGACTGTCCAATTGCGCAATATATGTCTGTCTTCTAGGTAATATTTATTAGTTTTTGACAGTTCTGAAGATTACCGTGTGTGCACAGAGCTACATGAAAATACTTTTCATTTTGATATACTGCACAGTTTGCCAGTCAGCTTAGTTTGTTGTTTAGAAATCACCTGTGATAGAAAACATTGCTTTTTCCATTGAAACAGCTGTAAAAAGTATGCCAACACTTCTGTCAAAAATGGAATTCTTTCATTAGACAAACCATAGTCATAGCATGTAGTATAGGACTCGTCATACAATATACGAACATACTATATACAAGAACAGTAAGTGATAAAAAAAATATAACATTGTATTAATTCATCAATTACAAAGTAATACAGACCAACATAACAAAAAAACTTACCGGTATGTATATTTTCCATACTAATGGCTCTAAAATATAGATTTACAATTTTATTTATTCTAAATATTCATCAGCATCATAATAACACTTATCAACCAGAAGTTTAAAAAATATATGTTGAAATATTTTAAAATCTTTCATTTCTTTAAATTTTTTAGGTGGTTGATTGCCTTGTTTTGATTCTGGGAAATTATGGGTAGCTGAAATCAGAATGGTTGTAACCAGGAATCAAACCTGAGTCCTCCCGAATACAAGTCCAAAGTGTTACCATTTTACTCAGTTAACTTTATCATACCATTTACTAAATCATGATGGAAATGCAAAGATGTTAAATAAATAAGAAAGAGAGAGAGTTGTTAAAGTAGAGTAGTTATTATCTCTGCCTGAAATCACAGCTGAAATATGAGTACTAGATTGGTCAAAGTGTCATTATTTCTCCCCCCCATTTTTTTGTTCTTCCATATTTTTAGGGCATCTATCACTTTGTTTATGATAATTTCAACCCATTTAACCTTTAATTTTACTTTACATTATTTCAACATGGTCATTTCAGGCTCGATGCTGCATTGAAGTGCTTAAATCACATTTAGGACCATTTTTTATAATTATTTTTCCAGCGTTGCGTACAGAACATTATTACTAATACCGTAGCCTACTTGTCTACTGTTGACTGTCAACAAAATTACAACGTTCCTAATTGCAAGTGCTTCCCTCTATTATATAGTGTATTAAATTTTTTTGATTAATGTATTGGATTGTTTTTTATGAATTGTTTAAGGAAAGCACTTGAATGAACTTGGAGTGGTGCCACAGGACACGCGAGATACGTTGGGCAGGGGCCGCTTCCATGGGTATAACCTGAACCAGCTTTTGTTTTCTGGCAGCATGGCTTCACTCAGTGACTACTATAAGAAGAGTGTGTACCCAGTGCCTCAGGTAAGATGCTCATGCAGTTTCTGTTTCAACCAGAGATGCGCGTCGTGGATCATGTCTGGCATCTCCGGCTGTCCCGAGACAGAGTCCTTAATGAAATTAGAATTTCTCTCATTTCACGAGAGACATTGCAATAGCACGTCCACTGCTCTCTGTGTTGCAACGCTTGAGTTTTTAATAAAAAATCTGAAATCGCACTAGTTTTGAGAGAGACTTTGTGCACCTACAGCTTCCTTCCCCGATCAATCAGGGTAAGCCTCTTAATTAGTAGCACAAACCATTCCCGTTCATGGAACATTCCTTACCGCTCCTGGCATTGATGGGTGGAGCCCTTGGTTAAAATCATAATCACTCTTGTTTCGTAAGAATTCTCATGAATCTACTTGTGCATTTCCCAATGGTTCGGTATGAAGTTCCGCAAAAAGTTCACTTTCCTGTGGACAAGGACATGCCCCCACATCAAATTGTAGTAGACAATCCCCAAGTTGCATATTTGCTATAACCATGCCTCCTTGTAGTGAGTCACCAAATATCCCAACCACTTACATTTCTTTTTTCAAACTTAAAATATTAGAAACATTTTTTACAACTATTATATTTTTAATGACCAATATCAATTATGTGTGTGTGTGTGCGCGCACGTGTGTGTGTGTGTGTATATATATATATATATATATATATATATATATATATATATATATATATATATATATATATATTTTTTTTTTTTTTACATAAACCCTGAAATACTGATTACATGTAAATCTGTGTCTTTTTATTACAGAATCACCTCTGGATTAGCTGCCCTTTCCCCTCCTTTCCTTCCTTAGGGTGGTGAGAATAATTGTCTAGAGGTTCTGAGGTGTGATATGTCCTTTCATTCTGGAGTAGGGGAAGGTTGGACCACCAGTCATACATTTTTCTGGAACTTCGTTCCCAGGCATCTAATTATTCTATTTGCTTTTATAAAAAAATTACGTACAACTCATGTACTTTACTGTAATCCATCCGCTAAATCAAAATGATGATTACAAAGCATTTTTTAAATGTTATGTGTGGTAATTTTTGGAATTGACTTAAATTATAATGTTAATATTTTTTATTATAAGGTTTTTTTACCCCACGTTTCAGCAATTTTTTAAATATATATATTACATAATTTAATTTTTCTACTGCATTCATTAAGTGAAATTTTAATATATATATATATATATATATATATATATATATATATATATATATATATATATATATATATATATATATATATATATATATATATATATATATATGTGTGTGTGTGTGTGTGTGTGTGTGTATATATATATATATATATACACACACGGTATATATATACACACAGTATATAAAGTCTGTAAAGTGTGGGCATTTTCTTACTTGTGAAGTTATACGCCTCCTTGGACAGTTGGTCCTTTGATTGCTCCTTTCTGCTTGTACCTCCCACAATGAAATGTTATGGCAGGTCCTCTATAAGAATTCAGAGCAAGAAGGACAGTATCTGCTGTTATCCTAGTTTTAGGTTTCCTTGTGGGTGAGATTATAGGCTAGGAGAACTGTTAAAAATAGGTATTCTCACCCTTCTTGCCATCTTGTGGACTGATAAGCATAACAAATTATAAATTTGTATTTAGATGTGTTTTTGAGCTCACCCAGAGCAGTAGCGTACCAATGGTTTTTCGTACCTGGGATGGGATTCACTGCGACATCCCCTTTTTTTGTGTGCATCTTATCCGCCCTCGTGTAAAATAATGGTACGAATATTTTAAAAATTTTGAACTGTTAAATTTTTATAATACCCACACATCCATAACAATAAAATTTTCATCAAAGTACCGGTAGCTTAGTATTATTTCGGTTTTCCTCATATATACAATTAAGTAGCCAGTGTATTGTTTTGTAAGAAATATGTGTAGCCAGTTCAGGATAAAGCGAGCACTCGTAAAAGCACTGCTAAATTTATATTTTCAGCCAATTTGTATCTTACTGCATGTAACGACTAACGATGGGAAATGTCTAACCTCTTTGGACACATCACTTAATGTTTGCGCGCATATGATAAATTGTGCATTGTGTAGAAATGTAGATAGTTTCATAAAATACATTTATTAATTATATAAAACATGAATATGCTGATTTCAGTTGTTTTTATTTCAATATTGTTGTATTTAAGTAGTGGAACACTCAGAGCTACATTCAGCAATTTGCTGCCAACTACACAAAGAGTAAGTAAACTAAAGTTGCTGTTGAATTATTGCAAAACGACTAGTGATATTTTTCAAAGGTCATATCTTTAGTGCTCACTTTTTCCTGAATGGTCTATACAATGCAGTGCTACATAACTGAAAGATGTCATGCTATTTTTAAATCAAAGCAAACTGTGCTACATACATTAATAGAAAATAATATTTAGGACTAGTAATTATTATTACGAAGTGAGCCTGGAAGGGTGCCATGGTGGTAGAGGGACCAGATCTCTCGCCTCCCAACCTAGGTGATTCGGGTTCTATCCCCTGTGAGTTAAGCCCTGATTTTTCTCATGTGAGAAATATGTCGGACATGCGGTTGGCCATCACGATTTGTCTGGGAACTCTCGTTTCTCTGTTCCATTCCATCGCTGCTCCTCGACTCACCTCATTCATTCCTCGGGCCGGACTGTCTGTTGAACAACCAGCCTAACCTTCACTCTAGCCTTCTCTCACTCACTCATAACTGTGACCCTGCTTTAGGCGGGAATTGTGTGTATTATCGTATTGTACCTGGATACATAAATGTGTACTTTCCAATATAGTCTGTAATATTTTCATTCAAATTGATGTGTGACTATTATAGTTTAAAAATTTCCTCACTTTTTATGATGTAGAATATGTGTTAAGCGGAATCTCGGAGGCAGGTGTCCTCAAGGCCTAGCCAAAAGACTATGATGAAATTCCCTTCATATTCATTTATTCACATGGAAATAATTGTAGCCATTTATTCAGTATTCACAAATATAATTTGTGTATTCGCGTATACCAATTTACAAATTTCTTAGTTTTAATGTGAATACACATCACACGTGTATTGCTCGCAGCTGCACATAGTGCGCATATCACATTGCTGATTGTTGCTGCTAATTACTCACACGTCGCATAACTTTTTTTTTATCAGTATTGCTGTGACTCGCACAGTGAAAGCATGCACTCCACTTGATAACGGGACATGTGCATGGTTGTGTTTTTGTAGAAACCTTTAGTTAACTATCCCCTACTCCTTTAGCACTCCTCACACCACTGAATTTAGTTGTGCTAAGCTTCCAGAATAATTAAATTATTCTGTGAGACTGTGCAAGAAGTGTCAAAAATGGGATCCTAATTTAGAACGAAGTTCGAAATTCACAAGATCAGTTGAGACTGTACTAATTAGTCACGTCGAGGTTATGAAATATTTCAAACTTCAATCTTTTCCCTATACGTACAGCATTGATACAGTTTTTTACAAATTCTCTGCCAGTGAAAAACTACACTTGACTGTAAC
Organism: Medauroidea extradentata; assembly: GCA_003012365.1. Classification (NCBI taxonomy): domain Eukaryota; kingdom Metazoa; phylum Arthropoda; class Insecta; order Phasmatodea; family Phasmatidae; genus Medauroidea; species Medauroidea extradentata. Next base: position 8,543 of record PNEQ01021137.1, read on the forward strand.
CAGAATGTGGATTTGAAAGACAGCTGTATCGGTGGCCTGATAGTGTAGAGGGAGATCACAGAGGGGACAGAATCATAAGTGGTGAAGTGATTATTTATTTACGGCAATCACCACATTCCTCTTCCACTCAGTAACACTAGCTTCAAAATTATCACTTCCTTTTCAGAATAAAAAAAAGAGGAACAGTTTAGGTACTACAAGTGTAACGTGAATGTGTTTAATCCATTTTGTTAGGGATGTTAATCATTAGTTCTTCTTACGAAGTGTAACTACTGTTTGTGTATTTTTTCAGTGTATGTTCTGTCGTGTGGCAATTAAATTTATTATTGGTTGTAAAACGACATTCATGTGGTCATAAAACACATTACTTGTACCTAACATATGTACATAATTTTCATCTAAAATGTAGTGGGATAAGTGCTCGTGAATCTATCTTTATTTTTCCATATGTTTCTGGTCTCTGTATTCGCAATTTCTTAATTCGCCTTATGTTCAATGAACCTAACCGTCGCGAATACGGAGGGATTACTGGATTACTCTATGTTGAAGATTATTGATTACAAGTTATCAATTTTGTTTTAATAGCATGTGCCGAACTCACATTTTAAAGAGGAAATAATGTTCTATGACATGAATGATGTTTGGGTCAGTTGGAATAAGTCAAAAAATTGTGTTTTAAGTTAATATTTAAAGAAAGTTTGTAGCCACATTGAGCATAGTGATATACACTTAAGTACACATTACATTGTTTTTCTTCCCTTAACCGTTAGAATTATACCCTCTAAGTCTAAATCAGACGCAGAAAATAACATGTATAATGTGCTCATGTACTTCATTCTTATTTTATAGTCTTTTGAGTTTTACCACTTTACCCAAATACCACAGAATTATGGCAGAGAACTGGCTGGCTAATAAAGTGCAACACGATTTACGTTCACATGTCTTGGTATGTTACCATGGAAATATAGTTTAAAAAAATTTTATAACCATGATTTTTTCATTAAAGTTTGACACTGGCGCTAGGGGGAAGAACATGTAGATGATGATGACACTGACTCTGTAGGTGAGTCGGACGGGATATGGGTGACAAAGTTACGGGAGTGGACCGGCTAACAGCGAGAGCTGAGATAAGATGGGTAGTGGGGATAGGGCACACTGCGGAAGCCGCGGAGGAAACCCCTTTTTATGATGATGATCCCAAGGTCGACAGGACGACGACCACGGGGTAGGCTATGTACAAGTGGATTGTTGCACCCTCAAACGACAGATCTTCAGGGGCTTGTTAGGGCCAGTCCCCACGCCACAAAACACAAATAATTACGTTAAGTGTCACTAGGGACGGGGTGAGCCAAGAACACTACTTGCAAATAAAAGACACAGATAGTTATTTTGAAGTTTACTTACCATGAACAAAAGACTGGTACTCGCAGAGGGCTAATTCCAGTTAAGCGGATCTGGAGCACAAACCTCTCCAGTAGGTGACGCGGTAAAACAGCACGGGGCTGGTGGTATACTTAATGTGCGAACTTACACCCCTGGACGCGATAGCCGGCAGGGGATGAGGAGCCCCGGGTCAAAGCAGCAAAATATATTCCAGCAAATTAAATTATGACTATTAAAATCTAAAGATGGCTGGTGCAAAACTGATGAAGGGCCCTGGTAGACAAAAACACGTCTAGTTCCTCCATGTGTCTAATTCCGACTAATTGAAAAATTGTGTCCTTAGTTACCAAGCCAGCCCCACGAAGGGGGGTGACTTCGTGCAGTGCAAAGTAGTTCCGATACAAACACATTAAATAATACAAAATTACATATGATAAAATACAAAACCGACACTGGAAAAATTACACAACATATTAAAGCATTACTGGTAATTTTTGGAATGTTTTATCTTGGAATATTGTTCCTGTTGTATCATGTTCAGGCGGAAGGATACAACACACATAGCATAGCTGATGCAACTGAATAAAATATGATTGAAAATGAAAGACAAATATTAATATACATTTTGAAAAACATTGGAACAATTATTGTACACTTGAAAAATGTATCAAGTTGCGACGCTTTTGCTGTTGTTGGTATGCTCGTTCGAGACCCGCGTTTGGCTATGATAAGAGGTGCCGCTGTTCTGTCTCTTACGGGATTAATGCTGGATGATTGGGTTCGTATTGAGTAATGTTGTAGTATGCCCGGCTAGCTTTAATTGAAATAAAATAACAAAGAAGTTTCTTTTTAAATCGGCCTAAGGGACTCACGCACTGCGGGTTGCGACACGAGAGGTAGATACTTGAAGTTCCTTTCGACGAAAATAATAAGCGCTTCCTCCGGCGGCTTTTGATCGGTCACGACGTTAATTATGTTGCAGGTACCGGCCGCGATCACCCGAAAAGTCTACCCACCGGTGACCCCGAGCTCGCTGTCCACCGTCCTTACAAACCCGACGACGAAGATCCCGACACCTGTCCTCCCG
>PNEQ01021138.1:0-27448 GCA_003012365.1 Medauroidea extradentata
GAAAATTCTAGAAAATGTGATGCAATCCAAGATGGCGACCGGAAGTAGATGACGACCGGAAGTGATGCAATCCAAGATGGCGGCTGCAAAAGGTCAAGGTCATCCAAGATGGCGGACGGGATCCAAGATGGCCGCCGTGTGTCCCCCGGTCCCCCACCCCACACCCCTGTCCCCGGACATACATTTTACATCTACTCACGTGGTATCCCCACGACTTGTTTCCTTATTTATAACTGGCTTGCAGTCGTCAAATGTGTGTTAAAACCGCTCTCGTTTAATCACAGGAGGAGGAGTGAAGTAGACGTTATTTACGTTCAACCTGACCTAGAATCAATACGCGAAATAATCGTGCCTCTACCGACTTCTCCCTCATCTAAAATAATACCAATAAATTCAAAATCAAACGTCATTCTCCCACATGTTGTATTCTTACCTCTATTTACGGCCGCCTTGATTGATTTGCAGCTTGAGAAAATCTTAAGAAAGTTCTGAGGACACCTTACAATGTCTTCAGTTTATCCTTAGATTTCCCTCACTTTTCGTCTCTGCAATTAAAATTTCGCACATCTCACTCAGAGAGTACTTAGATTGTACTCAATATGACTGTGCAATCAGCCCTTAATCTCGTCTAGTCACGCCTCAAGTGTAGCCGTTAAGGTTCAAACCAGTTCCCGGGCTGAAAACTCATAATCATCATCTTACATGAGTGTCAGCTGAAAAAAGATTCTTTCAACGTAAGACAAGGCTTAATAAAATTATTCACGTATATTTATTTTTGGAAATTTGACTGTGACTCGTGAGAAATGAATGTTCCTGGCGATTTGGAATATTACCTATGGCGGAATTATAAAGATTAGCTGTAAAATACAAATTGCATAGGTAAACATAGAACATTATTTTTTTCAGTGCTGTAGAAAATATGGCCTACTCATTTCTGTAATAACTGTTAAACAAAAAAATTGTAAGTATAATTTTAGATTTTTTTTTTTCAAGATGTGTTCCTCTTCATTAGTTTTATTTTTATATATTACTAATGGGTTTCATACGCACTGTTATAGCTTTTATATGCCATAAGATTATTAGTTATATTGGTAGCTAAGTGATAAATTATTATGATGTACTGTACCTAAGAACGAGTGCTACAACGGGCTCATTGAAACATTAAACAAATAAATAAAAAACATTTTAAAAATTGGACGCGCCGAGTTTAAAGTTTACACTTTTGGACCCGAAAAACTACGATCTTTACCCCTTGACGCACTCGACTTGCATGGGTTCAGTTTGTTTTATTTATTTTCTTTCAAAACAATTATTAGTCAACCTACAGTATGTAGCCACAAGATTCTATAGAATGACATTTGAACACAAATTCTATTATTTAAAATAAATAAATACATACATACAGTGTCTTAAAATGTGATTTTTCTGTTAATTATAATTTGTAAACGTTATAATAAATATAATTCTTTTTCATATATACATACAAATTAATTAACAAGGAACATCGTAATTTTTCTAGAGATATTAAAACGGCTAACAAATTCATTGTGAAATTTGCACAAAATTGTTAGAATGTAATATTGCTTTACAATCTTATTGAGTAAGGAAGCACAGGAGGACAGTGCAGTGAAAAGTGAAACTAATAAATGAAAGTAAGTTATATACAGCTTACTTTTTTTATTGTTTTCACTTTTCACCGCACTGTGTATATATGTGTGTATACTACTGGCTGTGGAGTATGCATGCCTCTATCAGTCTAAAGCCGGATTCACAACCACACTTAACATATGTATGAACACACGCACGTACGTTAAGTATTATATATTGAATTCACAACAATATTTTATTCACAGCAATATTTAATCTAGACATGCGCGGAAATGTGTTATGTGATAATAAAATGGCGGTAATAGATGATCGTAATTAATTGTTTTCGAAGCTAATTAAATAATTTATGACCACAAAACAAATGATTTTTCAATGCACATGCTGGATTCACAACCACCACTTAGCGTACGTGTGTACGAAGTAGAAAGATGATCAACTTTGTTACGTACGTATGCACGCTACGTGAGGATGTGAATGCTAGCATGCACACTAGGTGTTTCTACTGTTACACATACGTACGCGCGTATTCTAAGTGGTGGTTGTGTATCCAGCTTCATAGTTCCTCAGACAACTGCTTAGCTCCGCGCACCCTGGAACACTCCACTACAGAATATTTAGGAATACAGAAGTGAAACAGCCGGTAGGACAGCGAACTCAGTCACACACGCCAGCAAAATAGCTTCGCTGGCCAGCAACATGGCGAGGACACCTACCACCAATCAGCGTAAGGCAGCTGCCCTGCTGGCCAGCAGCCAGACCAATAGGAAACCTGCCGTAACATTGCAGGAGCCAAACAGACACGGGGCTGGAATATGCTGTTCAGGATTAACTGACCACTGCTTACAATTTTCTGTGAGCCATTATGCCTCCATCTCTACTATTTTAAATACGAAAACTTCCGTGTAGCTAAAAACTAGTGTAAACAACACAAAACTCTTGAAACTTTACTTATATATTGCTATATATAGCACCAATAAAAACATTATTTTGATTCTTGTAAGTGTTGGGAATTGCTCACTTTAAAATGAACCAACTATATCAACAGTCTCGGGCAGCCATAATAAGCAGCGAAGTTCGCTCGTATTAAATAAGTATAGGGACCCTGGTTTTTCGCGATAATAATTTTGCCCCGCTTTGTTTCAGTGCCTTACGTGCACATTGAAATTCTGCTTCATGATTATTGGCAGCGTGTCTATATGAAGAGCCGTATATCATTTTTCTGGGCCAATAACAATAAAGTCTCTGCAACACCTCACGGCTGTGATTTGCCGGTAGAATCCCAAGGCTCGAGAGAGTTATAATATCCAATCACTGACCACGAAGCAGAACTGCAGAAATGCACGTAAGGCACTGAAACAAAGTGGGGCAAAATTCTTTTCGCGAAAAACCAGGGTCCCTATAAATAAGCCCCCACATCATTTCAAGTCTGTATTACGATTTACATAGTGACTCTACGCTACGCCACTGGTATGCACCCGGAAATGTGACAGTCAATGTTGTGTGTCTGAACGACAAATTATTAACGACGTACCCACTGGCAGAGACTTCTTCAAGGCTGACAACCTAACCATCAGCAAGAGAGGCGGTACGTTCCGCTCAGTTGCCAACCTCACCTCATTCGAGTCGACCTCGTCTCGGAAGCCGTTACCGACACTCCAAGGTCATTTTATTCGTGTTTATTAGACTTCTTTCGACCATGGCCTTCTTGCAGTGGAAATTTTTTTTGTAGAAGTTGGTTCGACTACCAAAGTCGCCGCTCGGTAGTGTAACGTATACGCCGGACTACAATACCAAACATCAGTTTCTTATTCGTAATTAATCTTTACTTGGCAACTTGTATCAAATATGCAGTAATATTTGTTAATGAAAAGCATTAAGAGCCCTATACAAATTGGTAACACAGCTTCTACCAAAAGTTTAAGGACACCATTATATTTAACTAACAAAACATTTTGGCCTTATATTTAATCCTATGGGACCTGACTATTAACGACACACGGATAACTGTTTCAGGCTATGTTCAGACTTTTGTAAAAGTAATAATAATAAAAATAATAAAAGTTATTGTTTATTTTATTATTATTTTTTTGCGTTTTTTTAAATAACATAAATTTTTACACTGCAATGAATTTCCGGAGACGTGAAAAAAAAAATAACACAATGGATGATATTTATCCTAATTTTTGGGCAGAAACAGGAAACCCTAACAAACAATTATAACCATAGATCAACTCTACTTTCATCATACAAAAAAAATTACATGACATTTATTACTTTAAAAATAATTATAAAAGATGTCACACATGTGAAATTATTAAAGGGTAAACGTCACATTATTTTTCTTTTTGTAGAATAAAACTAAAGAGTTATTCTAGGGTTGTAATTATTCCTTAGGGATTTATGCTTCTGCCCAAAAATTAGGATAAACACTATCCATTGTTATATTTTTTTACATCTCCGGAAATACATTGTGTAAAAAATGTATGTTATTTAAAAAAACTAATTTAAAAAAGGATACTTTTTAACAAACTGTCCTATTTTCAAAATTCATTTTTTACAAATTAAACTCTGAACATAGCCTGAAACAGTTATCCGTGTGTCGTTAACAATCAGGTCCCATAGGATTAAATATAAGGCCATAACGTTTTGTTAGTTAAATATAATGGTGTCATTAAACTTTTGGTAGAAGCTGTAATACAAATTCGTAGTAACGTATTACTTATTTTTAGTTTACGTATGTAAATTTACTTTAATTTTTACTTTTTGTCGAATTTCAAGCACATGTACTCAAGCGTTCAAGTTTACGTTGCCATGCATGAAGAAACTGCGTTTGTCAGAAAGGAAAAAAAAAAAAAAATGATTTGAAAACTTTTTATCCTAGACTAACGCGGCGACCATGAAAGTTCAGACTAAATATCTGCAAATTTAGAACATTTCACATTACTTGTTTTATACGAAATAAAACTCTAAACTGCAGCTCACCTTCTACATTACAGTTAACGGCAAAACGTTTGTTGTTGCCGTCTTTACTAGTGCATAAACTCGCCACCAGATGTCAGCCACTTTGCGCGACAGTGCGAATAGAACCCTAGTCTAATCCTTTCATTATTTAAGGCCATGGTAGGTAGTATTTATCCTTCAAATTACTGGAAAGAACTCGAACGTATTTTAATGCAATGTTTTGAAAAAATCTGTGACTGTACGCAGTCATACACCACACAATGATTTGTATGTAGGCTTTTTGCAAAATAACGTGTAATCCACACACGAAAATCTTTTGAATATTTTTTTAAAAATAAAATGTACGCTACTTCAGATGCAAAAATAATAATAAAATACCATGGGACTAGGATTAGGATATCATTTTACGACATCGATATTAGATTTAAAAAAAATAATATCCAGATCACTGTAAAACTGCCAGGCATAGCCTGAAGCCTTCTGTAAATTTATGATTCTAAGTCGTCTAAATTGAGATAGCTGACTTGCGTATTGTTCAGGCCGCATAATATTGCAGATTCCTTCAGTATAGTTTCTATTAAAAGTGTTTATCTCAGAGTATATTATGCTACCGTAAAGGCATTTGCCATAAAGTGTAGGGTAAACGCCTTTAGGTCAGTCGCCTTTACAGCAAATGAATGGGGCAAACGCCTTTAGGACAAACGTTTTATTGGGTGTTTTGTGTGGCAAGATATATTTTAGGACAAACGACTGTAGGGAAAACGTTTTATTGGGTGTTTTGTGTGGCAAGATATGTTTTAGGACAAACGACTGTAGGGAAAACGTTTTATTGGGTGTTTTGTGTGGCAAGATATATTTTAGGACAAACGACTGTAGGGAAAACGTTTTATTGGGTGTTTAGTGTGGCAAGATATGTTTTAGGACAAACGACTGTAGGGCAAACGCCTTATTGGGTGTGTTATATGCCAAGATATATTTTAGAGGTAACGACGTTAGGACAAACATAACTTTATTGGGTGTTGTATTACAAGATATATTTTACGGCAAACGACTTTAGGATAAACGCCTTACTGGGTGTGTTATATGCCAAGATATATTTTAGGGCAAACGCCTTTAGAGCAAACGATGCGTTCCCCCCAGACCCACATCCGTGACATGGCGTGCTTCGTTTCATAATGTGGTGCACGCTCTGCTGCTATTTTCGTCTCGGTACCGGCTCCGTGTTCCCACGGGGCAGCTTGTAAATCAAGTGTGACGTCACTAGAGTCGCCAGCTATCAAGGCCAGCCGCTTTTCCAGAGTTGCCTCACGTTCTAGTCAGCGTCTCTACTGCTCCAAGGTGCAAACATCCGTCCACATATTGGCTTTGCAGCGACCTGTTGCAGTCATCGAGAAAACACTTTTGCACGCACATGTTTCAATGCCGGAGCACAGAATCGAACTCAAGTCCTTCCAAAAAGTCAAGCCAACGTTTTATCGTTGCGCCATCTCGCTCACTGCGACTCGCTAATGTGTAGGGACCCATGTTTATTGCGAAAATAATTCTGATTCATGGTTATTGACAACGTGTCTAAGCGAAGAGCTGTATCTCATTTGACTGAGCCAGTTACAATAATGTTCCTGCAACAACACACGTCTGTGATTTGCAGGTAAAATCCCAAGACTCCTGAGAGTTAAAATATCCAATCACTGACCACGAAGCAGAACTGCAGATGTGCACGTAAGGCACAGAAACAAACTGGGGCAAAATTATTTTCGCGAGAAACAGGGGTCCCTACTGATGGTTAGAGATGATGGTTTATCGCGGGAAAACTTGACTGTTTGCTGGGTTTCAACACACGTTCAGCTTACCAGAACATTACCGGCTGTCACTTGTACGTGGAGCTGTTACTGTATTTTACTGGGCCAATAATAATACCGCTATTGTAACATTTAGAGGTACGTAAATTTCGCAAATACATTCCAGGTCACGTTGAATGCCAATTATGTATACTTCATTGCCATGTCTGTGACTTGCTGGCGGCTGTTACGAAACGCGTTTGACTACTGCAAGCCAGTAGTAAATAAGGAAATAATGCGAAATGCTATCGCTTGCTACCTGCTTGTATGGTTATAAGACAATAGATAATCGATTGTGGCCAGTGGGTGTGTAGGACTGACAAGTCTAGGCTGCTGCCAGATGAATCCGCGAAATTGACGTACCTCAAGTAATATTTGATGCCTGTTATTGGTCTGTAGCAGCTACGTTTTGTCAGACGTACATCACCCAGGCATATGTGTTGCAATTACTGCCGCGTTTTCAAGGGTATGTTGGCACAAAACATTTTCGCGATATACCATCATTCCTACCAATGAGATATACCATAATACCAGCACGGTATGTGTATCATCAGTCTTACGACCATGATCCTCTACTTCCACTGCTTTTACGATATTTATTTGTACAAGCCCAAAATAAAGCAGGTATTATACAGATATTGTGACATAGAACATAATATGCTTGTAATTAAATGCGCTTATATTATGAAAACAAGTCTGTAAATTATAGTTTTATCGAACATCAAAATACCCTGAACTCGTTAAGATTAAAAAGGAAAATATTCCTTCAACTTTGAATGCAAATAACTTTGTGTACATAAAATGTACTACGTTTTCTGTCAATCTTAAATTTGCTTAAATCCTAACAAACTAATGCCTAACCGTAATTTTTCTCATTCAACTTATAGTTTAGTGGCAAAATAGTTTTTCCCATATTCTCGAAAGTTGGTTGAAGTTGAATCTTTTCCTTCTTCATCTCATCCATTCAATCAATGTATCCCTGGGATCATGGCCTTTCTTGGACGGCGTGAATAAGTGGAGGGTGGGTTGGAGTGCAGCGAGTGAGATATTTTGGTCAGCGCTTAACATCGAGGTCTTCAGCGTTGGTGAAGGGTGCCTGAGCTGAGTGTGGAGCATCGCCGGAAGGAAGAGATGGGGGAAACAGGAGATCTCCGAGAAAACCCCGCCGACGAATGGCATAGTCCGGCACGATTCCCGCATGCGAAAATCCTGGAATTGACCCCGCCGGGAATCGAACCAGGATCGCCTTGTTGGGAGGCGAATGGTCTGACCATTCGGACACCGCGGCCCTGGGTGTGTTGGAGGAGGGAGGCGGCACGCGAGGTGGCTACGACGTGCACGCCACTCCGGCGAGGGGCGGAGCGCCGGGAGCCCAGCAGGTGCCGCACACGAAGCAGCCCCCGGGGGCGGCCACGACGTCCTAACGACGCGCCGACACGCCACGGGCCGACCGTCACGCACACAGCTGTGCCCCCGCCACGACGACTCACGGAAACAGCCCATTACGCGCGACGGGGGCAGCAGAGCCCTCGCCCCACGACTACCACACCACAACCCCTCCCCTCCCTTTCAAAATGGTCAGCATGCCCCGTTCTAGCTCACGCCATCTGTGGCTGGCTACCTTCTGGAACTTCTGCTTCTGATGGTATAACGAACGTCGGAAACATTTACTACGGGCACCGCTTAGCCGCGCGTTAGATGTTCAGAAATTGCCGGAGCTAGATAAGGGCAACCTCAAAACGCGCATCAACTGCCGCGCCGACATAACGATCCAAGCTCTGAAATAGTGTAGAATACTCCCGCCGACGCACTTTTACTCTGGGACCACATAATTTTAATGGAGGAAAGTTTGTAGCAAAGTCTGTTGCACGTCTCTGAGTTTCACGTACATCTGGTTGGCACACTTTGAAGAATGGCAATCTGAAAAGGCCGTTTTTAGCCATGTTGGATGGCTTAGAGACAGTGTTATTAATGAGTATAGTCTTTTGATTTTAACAGCGACATTCCATCCTTGTCCAAAGTGCATGATTTTATATTCGCACGACAAAGTGTTAGTTTTATAGACGTTACATGTGACTACAAATGCCACTTGTGAAACATTTTCAGTTCTCATAGTCTTCCCATAGCGGCATGTCAAAGTCAAATTTTGAAGGTTACGGGAACATGCTATTAACAAAAATCAACCGACTTACTCGAACGACATATTTTACACTGAAACTAGATAGGGGTCACACGCTAAAAGATTTAAAACTACACAACCAAGTTCCTTTGTATTTTAAAGAAATGGCAATGTATACAGAAAGTTATCGTTATTTTCAGAATTTTTTAAAAAATACAAGGGAATCGCATTGTCCGTTTTTAAATCTTTTAGCACATGACCCATACCTAGAAACATGCAAAATTCGCGTTATCATTTGGTAGCAGACTAAACTTCACTTTCCTATACATAACAGAGCATAATATGCGATTCAATTGGCCATGAATTTTTATGTGTTGTCATTTACGTGTGTTACGTTTTTACAAAGATTGGCCTCTCTACCGTGTAATCATTCTCCGTGGCAAGTCACGACAATATCGGCCATCGGGAGACGTCGAACGAGCCTACAGTCACTTGGAGTCTAGTCTGCTGTCAGAAAATAACGCGAATTTTGCATGTCTCTACCCATACCATATAATTTCAGTGTTAAATTATTTCATTAGTGTAAGTCAGTTGGTTTTTGTTATTAGCATGTTCCCGTAACTTGCAAATTTTTACTTTGACCTGCCACTGTGGGAAATCTATGAGAGCTAAAAAAGTATGACAAGTGGAAAATATAGCCAGCAAAAACGTCTGTAAAACTAACACTACGTCGTACAAATATAAAATTTTGCGTCAACACCCTTAAATAGCCCTACTAACCAAGTTTGCAGACACAAGAGTCTAAAAAGAGAATAAAAATTTTAAAAAAGTCTTTCTGAATATCTTTCAATCAAAACCATAGAAAATTATTCATTGAGATGCTACATTGAGTGTTGAAACACGATGCATTACTCACTGCTAAGTGCGTTTATTAAAAATTGCAGGTTGCTCGTTCCCCACCAGAGAATTAAATATAATGGCAATCCTAGTAAAGTTCTGCCAACACATGAGAGCAAAAAAATCCCCAGTGACATGTTTCACAATCTCATTCCGAATTTATTCACACAATATTCATTGCTGTAAATAAAATTGCAGTACAATCGAGTTTTACTATCGTATTTTTTTTTTTTTGTGTATTCACGCTGGAGAAAATTATGTCATTTACGCCGTTCCAGCAGCACGCAGCATGAGCCAGCAGTGTAGCGAGAGTGAAAAAGGAGTGGGGGGACCGGTTATAAAAAACACGAGTATAGAGTACGGGCAGGACAAAATTTCAGCTTGAGGCGTGCTGTATGTCGCCCGGGATAAAGGGTTCACTAAAAATTTCACCGTCGGCAAAATATCACTAGCTGTTACTGCATAGAATTCAACATTAACTATAGTAGCCTTACTGTTTTTATGGTTGGCAGCGAATTAACGAACATAGTTTCGTGTATTTTCTTATGTAAATATAATTATACTGTGGAACAGGGTAAGCCGCTGTTAGCAGACGAAACTTATCAGTTAGAGCGAAAAAAATATAACCAACATACATAACCAAAACCACGACGAAGTGAAGCTGAATACATTGTGTTCAAAATATCGAAGATACAAGCAAAAAACAAATATTATATTTGTAATACTATGTACTGTCCGCGACTTCATTCACATGGTTTTCAATTTAATGCCTCTTTTGAGTTTTGCAAAAGTTTACTAAAGTACTTTGTAAAAAAAATATGTATTTCTACGTATTTTAAAATCTAAATTTTTAAAAATTTTATAAACGATTTGGTAATCACTTTTTGAAACTTAAAATTTAATTTAGATAATAATATTGATACTTATAATAATATTATTAATAGTGATATTTGTTTTTTATATATATTTTCAAAATATAAATTTGAAAAAATAAACTATTTAATAATTAATTTTTGAAACTTAAAATTTAATTTAAATAATAATATTTATACTTATAATAATATTAACAGTGATATTTTAGTTGTTTTTTTTTTTAATTTTCAAACAAAAGTGAATCGAAATGTATGCAAAATGATGCTAAGTTTATAAAACAAAATTTTTTGGTACCTTGTTCTGCCCCCTGAACTTTTACTCCCCCCCCCCCTCCCCTAGGTCCAAATAATATATATTTATAGATAATTGTTTAGTTATATATATTTGCGGGCGCATGCACAACAGCTCACCAAGTGTCATCGCATAAGTTACAGACAATTATATGAAACGTCTATAAAGTTTCGCGGACGTCGTATTTAGTAAAGTGTTTAACAAAATGTATTATTTTTTTTATTCCCGCTATCTTAAAACCATGAATCACTTGCAGGTGTTATCACAACCCTGGTAATCGACAATATATGTTAACGTGACAGACCAAAACTACATTACTCCAGCACCTGACTGTAAGCTTTTACTAACTCTGGTGACTTTTTTTCGGCCAAATTATTTATGTTTTCCTGCCACTTTTTTTAAAAAATTAACAAAGCATGCTATTTAACAATCAAAGTGTATATACACGTCGTACTGTTCTCAAATGTTAACGTCTGAGGTCACAATAATACGTATTTTGTAATTATTACTCTAGAGAAGATGGTCAACAGCGCCCCAGTTACTGGGAACCACATATACTTAATAACCGTCTATGGCGTGACTATGGCTGTGAGAGTTTCTAGTTGGTGAGGTGAGGAGGGCGAGGGAGGAAGCGCTATCAGCTGGCACGGCCGGAAAGAGGAAACGGGGGCGACTGAGCACGCGCCACGGGCAGGAAGTGACGCCAGGGGATGCGTCCAGCCGTCTGGACACGCGTCGTGGGTCGAGCACAACGCCTGCCTCCAGGGTCGAAGTTCGACGCCCTGCACGGTCCTTGCCTCCCTCCTCCCCACACCCTTTTTCTAAAACTCTCCCGCCAATTGCTCTGTAGTAAGATGTACGTTTACCGCCCAACTGTAACATTTTAACATTCAGTAAAAAAAAAAAAAAAAATAGCGACGAAATATTAAGGGGCCTCCCTAGATAAGCTGCGTTTGTGTGTGTGAGGCAGAAGTGGTACGGTTGCCGCTGACCGACGTATGTAATGCGTTATCTCCTCTCCGCACAAGCTACTCAGCTGACATGCAGTGAATCAGGGGCGTGTCTAAGGGGGCAGGGGGTCAACTTCCCCGGGTGTTTCGAGCTAGAGGGGGAACTGTTGGTGCCGAAAATTTTTACTTGGGAAAGAAATGTAAATGAGTTGAAAAAAGATACAGTATCTAACAATATTTAGCATTTTACTAGTTTTATATTTTTGTATTTTTATTAACTTTGAACACCATGTGATGTTATAAATACAGTATTTATAATTAGAATGCAGACTTAGTGACACTGCTAATTGTAGCTGGTAAGAACAGGTTTTATATATTTCTACTAAAATTCTATACTGTTATTTATGCGAACGCAAAATAACGTACACAAGATACGTTTGTTACTGTTGCGTTGATTGGACTAATGGAAAATAGGGATTGGGGAAGGGAGGAAGGGAGAAGCAAATCACAATTCTTGTCCCGGGCGAAGAAAAGCCTACATCTGTCCCTGCAGTGCTTTACTATTATCCTTTTCCTTGCGGGACTTTAAGTGGCGACCGCATTATTTTATCTCTGACCAGCGTAGTTCAAAGTCTAACGCTTGTTTCTATAGTTGTTTTTTTTTTTTTTTTTTTCGAATCCGGTTGTAATTTTTATAGATATGGCAGTCTGAAAACCCAGTTTTGGCCATTTTGAGGGACCCGAAAATGATGCTTTAAATAAACGTGCCGAATTTTTGAAACTACAGGGACACAGTTTGAAGCGTGTGTTCTTTTCGTAGATGTATACATTTAATGCGCCTTTAGTAGTTCCGTAAAAATAAAAAAAAATAAAAAATGAAAAGAATAATTGCAACTCGCTGCAACGTATTTGCAGCGCAGGTAGGGAGGCTTTGTGAAGTAGTGTTAGTTTCTGCGGCGGATCCAGGGGAGCAGGTTGGTCGATCACCTTGACCTTCTAGAGCATAGTCCATCCTTTAATATTACAATGTTTTAAAGCGGTATATTAATTTTATTTTGTTATGCAATGCCTTGAATAGCACCATTTTGCACCTTCATAGACAAAATTTTCTGGAGGTGGGTCCCAGAACCCCCCCTTTTTTTTTACTTTTTCCGTGGGTATATCTTATTTTTAGGGCATGCACCCCTTCCCCGCCCCCCCAACACACGTCTGGATCCGCCGCTGGTTAGTTTTGCAGAAGAAACTTGTGTGTACTGTTTCCTTTTACAAACAATTTAACTTGCACAGTTCTTATTAAGAAATGCTTATTTAAATAAAATAATTAACTAACATCCCATGAGCTTCGTAATAAACACTAAGAAACTCATAATTAAATATTTTGAATTTTAAAAAAATTGCAAAATTACAGAAAATAAGTTATAAATTCAGACATTTTTAAAAATACAAACATAGTTCACTGGGTTCATGATGTTTTGTTACATAGCCCATGGCGTGTTATTTAAGAAGTCAATTGGTTGTCTTGAGCTATTCTGAGACATTACCACGCGTTCACTACTTGAAAGGCAACTGAACATACAAATTTTGCCTGTGACATACCTGTACTCTGTCACTTCGTCTTTCAATACAAGTTGACCAACAAAACATTAGCAATGACATAATAAACTTAATCGTTTTCCATATTTTTGCACCCGAAGTATCACCACTACCAAACAAAATCATTTTTTACAATCGAACGGTGCTTTATATTGCATTCCGCATGCACGGAATTGTGCACCGTATGATTGCTCTAAGCCATGAATTTCTTCAAAGCATTCCGTTAAAAAAGTTTCGAGTTTTTTCCACCAATGTGAAAAACACACCTACCATTGAATTATAGGTTCTTCTAGCTTACAGCTGTAACGTTTAAATGAATAAACCATGCTAAACTAATTAATTGTCACTGTACCGTGTTAAAGGTAACCTTTTCCAAACAAACGCCGTACTGTAAATTTTGCCGACAAACACTACTGTTGAAGTTTTTTAACACTCGTAATTTATCTGTAAAATATAAATTTAAATATTACGTTTTATAAATGAAAAAAAAAAAAACAGTCTCTTATATAACAGTATTCGTTTGAAACACCCATCAAGAAGTAATTAATTTCGTTACTGAAACTATATTTTAGGGGGCCTACCTCTGTGGCCGCAACAGGCCTTACAACGTGAGAGAGAAAAGGTGAAAATTAAAATTAAGTTCACTTATACATACGTACCTACGTTCAAAAATATTTACAGTTACTTACCCAATTAGTCTGTTTGACGGAGACCAGCGTCCAGAAATGCCAACGTAACTATAAATTTTTCCCTGTTTCACAGATTCTTGCTTTAAACAAATACGGGAAGACTCGACTATCTTGAACATGATTATGTACACATGTTATTACTTGAAAGAAATACTCTGAGTAGACTGAAAAAATTTATGCGCCCGAACAGGGACTTGAACCCTGGACCCTTAGGTTAAAAGCCTAATGCTCTACCGACTGAGCTATCCGGGCTCGCTTGCCAACCTACGTAACGTATGTGGAATTTATCTATGGCTGTTACGATTTGAGAAAGTTTCAGTAGCATAGTGAATTAGTAGTAATCCGACAAAACCATAGTTGTATATACTTTGTTTCAAATGGCGGTCGCGGCTAGCGTTGTTGCTCGCAGCACACCAAGGCGATTCGGGTGCGATTCCCGGCGGGGTCGTTCGGCGTTCCCTGTATTTTCGCATGTGGGAATCGTGCCGGACGATGTCATTGGTCGGCAGGTCTTCTTGGGGATCTCCCGTTTACCCCGCCCCTACATTCCGGCGCAGCTCCACACTCACCTCAAGTCATCTCTCACCAGCGCTTAAGACCTAGATGTTGAGTGCTGACCAAAATCTCTTCACTTCACTTCTGTTACGCATAACTTCACTGAATTGTAACATATACTTATAGGCAATTACTGTTATTATTATGTGAAGACTGTCACAATGACCAAATTTGCAATACAAACGGCGAAATGGACACCTCAGTTCCCTTTAGAACAAAAAATATCGACTAACAAAGCATCTAACATCTAGAACACTTAAAACATTAGACGCCCTTAGAACTGTCAAATTTGACATAAGCTATACGAAACAGACAGTAGCGGAGGTGACAGTGTTGCAAGGTAAGCAGGGTTTGTTGCCAACTGTACTAGTTTAGCTTCTCGTGTACACGCCAGCCTCTCAGACGTAGTCGTGCAGGGGACGTCAAACTATGTGTGTAATGTGTGTCTTGCAGCTAACTGTGAGTGGACGCAATACATTGTGTTAACCCAGTTGTACGGTCGTTGCGTGCACCGAGGTTGTACAGTACTGAGCAAACACCAGCTTACCTTGCAACTGCTCACCACAAGCTACTGGAAACATAATATACTTATTACAACGCCAAATTATGAATCACGACATACGCTAGTCCAACGGCGTACCATGGTCGTGTTCCAAGACATGCGATGATAAGCAATGACCAGAGCCACGATTTTGTCGCGAAAATAATTTTGCAAACATTTTGTTTCAGTGTCTCGTGTGCACCTCGGCAGCTCTGCTTCACGGCTATTGGCAGCGTGTCTTTGCTCAGACACGTCCCTCATTTGACTGCACCAATAAGAATGAGGCTATTGTGAAGTAATATGTCTGTGATTTGTCAGTAGAACCTCAAGACGTGTGACAGTTAAAACGTCCAATCACTGACCACGAAACAGAGTTGCGGATGTGAACATAAGGCATGGAAACCAAATGATGCAAAAATCTTTTCGCTATAAAATCGTGGCTCTATGACTATGCTCAACACTGAGTTGTCTGTGGGACTATTATACATGTAGCAGTCGGTATATACTCTTCTCCCAGTATAGCGTACAAGAGGCAAGTGTCGTAGTCTCCAATATTACACCTCGGTCTACATAACACATGTTTACTGGATATGACAGTTATGCTCTAAACGTACAGTCGGAGCTTATACTGTATTGCATGTCTTCGAACACGACCACGATACGCCACTGCGGCTAGACAAGTGAAAAGCATTTGAATTATAAGGTCCAACGTGCGGTGATGTCACGAATAGCTTATTCGTCTTCTTCAGAGTGCCATACTCTACAAGAGTGAAGGCGATCATCTGCGGCAGCTACAATAGGTCGCTGTGCACTCTGGATGAGATTCTGAACAGATGTGATATCGGTCCAATCCTCGCTGTTCTGAATCCAGTCTGTTTTTCGTCTTCCTACGTTCAATTTTCCTTTGGATTATCAGTAGAGATGATGGTTTATCGCGGGAAAACTTGATTGTTTGCTGGATTTCAACACACGTTCAGCTTACCAGAAGATTACTGGCTTTAGCTTGTACGTGGAGCTGTTGCCCTATTTGACTGAGCCAATAAGAATCCCGATATTGTAATATTTGATGCCTGTTATTGGTCTGCAGACAGCTAAGTTGTGTCAGACGTATGTCACCCAGTCATTTGTGTTGCAGTTAACTACAACGTTTTCAAGGGTATGTTGGCAGAAAACATTTTTACGATCATTACCTCTAAAGATGAGTTGTAGAATTCTGCATTTATGTCCTCTGGTAACATGTCCAAAGTATTTTTAACTTCCTTGTTTTAGCCCAATACATCAGTATTCGCTAAAGACACAAAATATAAACTGCTACGTGTGTGGTGAACTCTAGCCGCATGAGCCAGCAATATGGCGGGAAAAGTAATCTGCCAATTAGCAGCTGCAGAATAACACGTCAGAATTGAGCCTGACAAATAGCGAATCTCCCACAACATGCAGTGCCCAATTAGACGAGAGGTTCGTGTCTAGAACCTCATGCAATATCTCTCTGATTAACACTACTATATACTCCAATTAATGACAAACATTGCCGTAAATGTGAAATGTAAAGATTTTAAACTAGTAAACGTTAACTACGTATGTGACAAACGTGTGAAATTATTGCACGTACACAGGTTAACAACACTACCACTGTAGAAAAAAAAAGTAAAATAGCGCATGTTTACGTACATTTTCAAAGGACCTTACTCATGTTTCCAATCTAGTTTATAACAGGTTTCAAATTAGTGAATAGTAGAAGCCTATATATAGCATTGACACGTTGCATAATGGACGACTTGAAAAAAGGCGGAGCTTTAGTCAGGTGTGGGAAACAATTCCTATCTCCATGGATACCGCAGCCGAACATAACCTTCATTTAGCTGTTTGGCGTCAAATGACCCGGATGAGATGTACGTCAAGAAAATTGATTATTTGTTTGGAATTTGCCGTTTTTTCATGTAAACATTAATCGTATGTATTTGAGTATCTTAACCATGAAGTAGAAACTACTATTTTTTACCCTTGCGTGCAAATCTATGAATGCGCGACATTTTTGCTTTCTGCAATTACCAACTAACAAATCAGCATGTTTGTAAACAAGCTTTGTTTCCCACAGTACTTTTCCCCTGCGGTGACATCAGGAAGCGTGTACTTCAAGTCGTCCATTACTGATATTTATTGGGATACCCACAATGAGGAACGTATATATTTCAACGTGTGCATGAATGCAACCTAATAGCAACAAACCTGAGTTTGATAATCCGCCGATGCCTTTGATACAACTCAAGCATACTGTAGAATACGTTTATACCGTCACTCGAACTAGGAAACTGACATTTGAATGCGGTATAAATAGTGCGAAAGTCGTGTTTCGTATTGACTCGTGTTATGTTCCGCCATTTCTCGTTCACAAAACTCAAGTTTAAACGGAACTGCAGTTTCGCGTTGTGGTGTTAACACTTTGCCCAGACGTTGGTTTCGAAAGTTGGGTTTTCCGAAATAAAATGTCAAACGACGGTATAAACGGACTGCTAGTCGGTGACTGGATCATTAGGGATATTTTAGCGATTTAATTGATAGTGGATTCTGTGAACAGAGCATTGTGACGCTCCTGTTTACAACAATGTTTGCAACATGCTGCAAACAGGTTGAGGGTGTTTGCACATTTCTGGCAACCGCGGCAGGAGGACGGTTACAGGGTTTATTCACAGGATGTTTTACTACTATTTCTTGTTTTATCTTAAATTAATCTGAAATCAAAACAAATTGTATTTAGGCGCAATATGGACGAGACTTAAGTTATTTTTACATTCATTTTTGATTTCATAAACCTGCGTTAATTCAATTTTCTACTACAGCAGTCCATTTTACAACATAAATATTTGTGAAGAAGTGTTTTGCTTTATGCAGTCCAATTCTATTCCTGATAAGGGATTAGCAACAACATAATTTCGTATGGTGGTTGCAATTTCGATTCACTGAATTATTGCATTTTAGCGATCTCTTGTAAATGCATACAGTTTCAGCAAACGCTTGCTAACAGCTCGTGAACAATTCAACCGCTAAAATACGACTGGATACACGAGGTCCTTGCATCTGATTCGCCACTGCTTGCTATGGCGCGACTTGTCTTGAGCTGTTCTGAGACATTGCCGCGCGTTCAGCGCAATAATTCAAATGCTTTTCGCTCGATTACAATGTCGTGATTTATTATGTGTCGTTGCTGTAACACGTAACTGTGGTACGTGCATAGTCACTATGCTACTGAAACCTTACTGGAATCATAACAGTCATAGATAAAATCCTCATACGTTACAACCCTAATACAGCGAGCCCGGATAGCTCAGTCGGTAGAGCATTAGGCTTTTAACCTAAGGGTCCAGGGTTCAAGTCCCTGTTCGGGCATATAAAATTTTACTGTTGACGTAAAGTATAGCCCAAGGGTAATATAATATATGTGTTCAATGATAATCAAACAATCGAGTACATATGCTTCACTTTTTGATAACGTCTATGAAACTGGGAAAATTTACAGTAATGTTGTCGTTTTCTGTTGTTACTCGTCACGTGGTAACTTAAGTGTCACTATTAATAATGAATAAATTTGAGAAGTGAAAGTCAAATACATATTTCTAAATATAAAATGAAAACAACGATAATTTAAATGTTATAACATTTTCGCACTCTCTGAAAATTGAGTATTAACGGAATAAGTTAAGTTAAATTTAAAATTAAACAGAAAATAAAATCATATTACAAATTCTTAAATAAAATCGCTTTGAAAAAATCAGTTCGTTTAAGTTGGTACATGAAATTTCAGTAAAATAGAAACTAACAGAGTTGGCATGGAGAAAATCAGGCACGAGAAGCTTTTTTTGTATGTCCTCTGAACATTACAGTTAAATACCCATTATTACTGAATTTTAGTTATAACTGCCGGCATCACAGAAAATAAAACAGCTTAAGTGTGTAGAATACAGGGTTGTTAAATACGAAAAAAAAATCACTACTTACAGTTCACCTTGATGATCACATTAATTATTTGATGTTCTTGCTTTATATGCATAACGATAATAATTTGCTAGAAATTTGTATTTATCGTTTTTTTTTTAATTCTAACACGTCACAGTATCTACTAATCATGAAGTTCATGGCATTTGTTACGTAACGAGTAAGGATTTTCAAGGGGCTGAAAGAACAAGGTATTCAGTCGGTGCTCGAGTAATCGCAAACACGTTAAGTAACGAAAGCCTCGCAAATACATGGATGTCAACAAACGAACAAGGCAACTCAAAAAGCTGCTTCCTACAGTCGTTAGAAAGTCGCTAAAATTATCCTAAAAAAGCCATATAATGAATACATTTCATCGGTAGTTTAAGAATCCTGCAACTAAATTTTAATGCTGGATTTGTATAAAAAAACTTAACATTTTTAGTTGTAACAATTTCGAGAGTGCAAGCCGCTCTTCAGAAAGATTGTGGTTTTGTGTTAATATTTTATGGATAATGCATTATTTTACCTTAAGTCGCTTTATTTTTTAATTTTTATTCAGACGGTATTTTACCAGACGAATAACAGTTTTCATATATTATTTTAAAGGGTTAGAAAAATGTTTCTTACAAAAGTGTTGAATTTTAAAATAAAAGTAGGTACCTATACAATTTTTTTTTTTCGCAAAAAAGAAAAATAGAATTATTTAAACGCAGCTGCGCATCACGAGACACGTTCCGATGTGTGTGTGTGTGTGTGTGTGTGTGTATATATATATATATATATATATATATATATATATATATATATATATATATATATATATATATATATATACACACACACACACACACATGTGTATGTTTTATAATTACAGCTCTCTGAAAGACACGCAATAACTTGGGATATAAACAAAAAAAAGCCATAACATCTGACATAAGTGTATCACAAAATTAGTTAAGTATTATTATTATTTAATCTAAAATATACGCTAGCTGCCCGAGGCCGTTTTCCAATTCGCATTGGAGACAGTGTTTTGGGATCTGCAATTTGTTTTTGGTAAGCTTCCAATTGGAACGCCTCGACAGTCAGTTATTGGCAGCTTGCTCTGCTGCCTGGTGTCCCGTTGTCGAAGCTGGGGAATTTTTTGTTTTGGCGCGATATGAATGCATACTGGTGATAAAAATGATGGTAGGCCTAACTTGCGGACACCAAACAAAAATTTTTTACAGAAGTTTAAAAATAGTTTAAGAAACCACAGGTTATCTACTTTCCTGCTTACTGAAATATGGCGACGATTTGGGGATTTGCTTATGGTAATTGGTAATTTCGTAACCTTCGGTCGTTTACAAAACACAAAACAGAAAACACCAAAACAGGTCACAGAATTTGTGCACAAAATCGGGTTGTGCGACTATTTTGTTAACAAAAAGTGCCAGTTGGAATATGGTCTCAGTCTCATCAGAAAATGTGTCCCTACATAAAACGGACTACATTCGAATGCCTTTGTACTGAGTAATGTTAAAGCGTTACAATATAAAGCATCGCCCAGTGCAATGGTTCTAGCTATCTATTATTTATATTGTTAAACATGTGAATTATAATTTTCGTTGAAATGGGTCCAGTGTAGTGCCTGAAGACTCCGTTTCAGCCGTCATATTGTATTATTTAATTTTTCGCTTTTATGAAATACTGAGAAGAAAAATGTGGAATTTGCGATTATAGCCCTAATTTTATTTACCTTGCGCTACAGTACGAGCATTGCAGTTGAAGTTAAACGTATGTTTAGGTTGCAACCAGAAAAAAAAATTCAGCATTAAAAAAAAAGTTGGTCTGATTGTGGCCTAAATACACGTTCAAGTCCAGCTGCCTGTAGTGCAAGGTGAATATAGGTGATTCTGGATAAAGTGAGCACTTTTGAAACCATAGTTCCTGTTTTCTTTTCAAGTAATTTATACTTTCCAGCCACTTTTTAATATAAACAAAGCACCATAAGGAACGATATAAGTGTATATATTGTAACGTACTTAAAATGTAATGTGTGACATGGCAGTAAATATTATTTTTTTCAATTATTATTTTAGACAAGATGCTCTTCAAAAGTGTCCACTTTATTGAGAACCGCCTATAGAATTGGCGGTATAAATGAAAATTAAAATTTTTCTTCTCAGAATTTCACTAAAGCAAAGAATAAATTAATCTAGTACGACGACTGAGACTAGTCCCTTTCTGTACCTTAAAGTCGTAATAATAAAATAACATTATTATTATTATTATTATTATGTGACTTCATGTGATCTTTGAATGATTCCTGCAATGGGCTCGAATTATAAACATTACTATTTTTGGACACACGCCATGCGGGCGAATGTTGTTTTTTTTTTTTTTTTTTTTTTCGTCTTTTTTTTTTTCTCTCCAGTCTACTGTATTCCGCTTGGAAATTAATTTAGTTTTGATTGAAGCGTCTTCTGGGATATGAATATATTCCTTTCAGGAATTATCTGTAAGTTTTATGTCTGTTGACTACAACTTACTGGCATTTCTTCCTTTGTTTTTTGTTATATTGTGAGGTTTCCTGCAAAACGGCAAAATTCGTCCACAATGTGTATGTCCAAAAAAACCTGTTCTGTTTATAATGTGACTTCGTCTAGTGACAGACGCGCTAATATGGCAACCCTGCAGCCTGGCCTGAGATGTGCACAGCTCAGCAGCTCGGTGAACCGGAGCTCAGAGACACTGGGCTGGTGAGGGAGGGTGGTGAAGTGAAGGGAAGGGAGGGCTGAGGTCAGGTAGGGGCGGTTACCTGCGGCGTCAGCTGGCACGGCGCGCCAGGTCTGGTGACCTCAGCGGCCGCTTTCACCCGCCAGCTGACTCTAGCGCCGCCCGCTCTAGCCAACAGCGACGTTCACTTGTTCCCACACGCCATTGATGTGCTCGTCACTCGCACCATGCTCTAAGCAGTGATAGCGAACTGAAGTCAGTGACTAATTGTACATTTTTCTGTTAGTTTAGAGTTTAGATAAAAAAAAACATATTTGATTTATTGAAACATGCATACTTACAGGCGTACATATCCACAGAGACATGTGCATACATGGGTTAAGTACGACGGTAGGAAAGTATACTAGCAAATATCAAACAATCTTGCTGTTTGCAGCAATAATAAATCTTTCACTGAACCGATTTTCCTATACCTACCTTGTATTAGGTTTATATTTCAGTTCATATGCTTCTTAAATATTTATTCACGCAGGTATTTCCGGGGACGGCTGGATCGATTCAAGCCAAGAACGTATTAAATTTAATTAAAAATTCAATGGCAAGTTGAACTTCTAGATATGTTAATGGAAATAAAAAACCTTTAATTCATTGTCCATCCCTCAGTGATTACACTTCCTAATTTTAATAAATTAAGGACACTAATATCTGTACTTTACATTAAATTTTTCTAAATTGCGTCACTCAGTAGCAAAAAATTGCACGTAAAATGTCTTATTTCCCATATATAACTAAACATGTACTCGTCTATTGCGCGCTCTATGCAGAACGTCCTGCTACGTCATCGAGTTTGACGTGGGGCGCGTAGAAGTGTCCATGCTCACGTTAGAGGCAGATCATGCACACGGTGTCAGCTGTTCCTTCGTCCCACCACAGCAGCAGTCGTCTTCATTCGCCGACCGTCAAGCTATGCCTAGTTGGTCACTACATTGTTTAGGAACTTCGTTTATTCGTCGCTTCGCCCGTCATCTTGTCGCCCGCAGCTATCCATACACCGCATCCGATCTCAAAAAATAACTGCCGACGACGGACTAGACCACTACATTTATAGCAAGAGTGACCCACGTGGAGAAGATTCTCTGCTGTTCCGGTGGTATTGATTCTATGACTCATCCAAGAGTGTTTCTAAGGTGATGTTTTACGGCCCTTTAACATCGATGAGGAGGGTGTTTCTACGACGTGACCTCGTTTGTCTTGGATAATCTTGCACAAGTCACCGTAGAAATAGAATCAGGCAGCGAAAATTACTGAAGTATAAGCAGCAAATTTATGAAGCAGATGTATCATTTCCGAACGAATACTAAATTTTGTAAACTAACATATTCCAAATAAGGTGGGTGAATGGTAAGGAGGGGGGGGGGTACGGTAGGCGCATTGGCCCAACCACCCGCCTACCACCAAGGCGATCCGGGAACGATACCCGGCGGGGTTGGTCTTTGGATTTTCGCACGTGGGAATCGTGCCACTGGTCGGCGGGTTTTCTCGGCGATCTCCCACTCCTCTCGTCCCTTCACTCCGACGGTGTTCCATGCATCGTGTCACCCCTCACCAGCTTAAAATCTAGATGATAAATGCTGACAAAAATCTTTTCACTCACTCTAAATAAATGGTTTCTGATGAATGCATATGTGTAACTGACTGGGAATTATTCACTGGGAACTGCAGAATTCAAACAACAAAATCAGAAACTACCTTCACACCAGTGAAATTCGCAAAATATAAAATTACCCATTCGATGATTCTCCGTATAGCCGTTCTAGTCAACAGTTGACAGATAATCTAATTCATTGCAAGGCGGTTTCAAAATGTTCAGCGTTCAAATTGTACTTCAGCAAGAGAACCTAACGATCGTTAAATTGCTGTTTCAAAACACTGCAGGGCTGACCGCCTCATGTTTTTTATCCCCCAAAAATATGTATGTCCCGTACAAAACAATAAGCTCGTTTATCTGGCGAAACACTGTTCAAACGGGTGGTGTAAACACGTTCCAACATTTATACCCTATCCGATGTCAGTATAAATTAGCAGACAACCACGATTCAAAAGCAGCACGTTCATTTTAATTACATGCAACGCAAACAAAACTGGAATGCGCTGGTGCGAACATGAGCAGTAGCACAACAATGTGGGACCTGCGTTTATCAATAGCAACAATGCAACCCTTGATATATGAAGGCAATTTAACTGTGAGGAGGCCGTAGTTATAAATGATTCGCGAACGTAATGAAATTTTACGTTCATGCAAAAACCAGTTAATATATACACTAAAATATATGAAATATAGAAACGAGAATTCCTGAAATGTTAATAAAATTTCATATTGTTGTCATAAATATTGTATTTAGAAAACAATAAGCCAGCTATATAACACGGCGACCAATCCGCTATCGCTATTCGAACCACCGGGCACCGGGTTCGAGTCCCCAGTAAGCCTCATACCTACGAAAAAATTTTAGACGTAAGTTTCGTTCACTAATCAATAAGGACAATAAAACTAAACTCTTATCATCCTGAATCAGTGAATTCAGCCAGTTGAACGTTGCTTACTGAAGTCGGTTAAAATCTGTCACTGGATATAATTATGACGCTGTTATGACGATAGCGCAATGGACGTGACACGATGGATGCGATGCGAATAAAATAACTTGCCAGTCAATCAGCGCCGAGGCCACAGACGACTAAGATGCCGAGGCTTCTATAACGTTAGCTTGATAAAATTCGTGAACGCGACACGATTTCCGAATAGAAAGTATTTTTATTTTATTTTCGTCGCGGACGCGACAAAGATGAAAAACCGATAGCGATTATGTGCCCAAATGTTGGTGTTATTGGTGACTTGTTAGTAAATTTCATTCATTTATTTTTCCAAGAGATTTTTGCTTGTTACTGTAAGCAAATCATAACATTTTAAAACGAAGTGTAATTGTGACTTTACTTTCACGCTTGGGAATGCCATTGATTATTTAAAATACATTACAAATAAACGTAACAATAACACAAACGTAAACGTCAATGGCTGTCGCACAACAGATTAGTATATAGCGTAAAGGAACTATTTACATTTTGACATATTTTGTTACAGGTCGTTCGGTATAAAGTGAGCACTAAGGATTTAACATTTGAAAAAATCTCCAGCAGTTACTGCACATAATTCGACATCAATAATAGTTACTTTACAGCTTGTATAGTATGCAGCGATTTGCTGGGAGTTCCGTGTATTTTCCTATTTAAATACAATACAGATATCAAATCAATTGAAGTCGACATACATTTCATGTATTTAATAACCTTTTTAAAATCAAACTACTTATGTGCCTACCGACACCAAAATTTATTTTACACGCGCAATCATAAAGGGACGTGTCCAGAGAGGTTAGACATTTCCCGTTGTTAGCCGTTACGCGAGGAAAGATAAGAATTGGCTGAAAATAGAAATTTAGCAGGGCTTTTGTGAGTGCTCACTTTATTCCGAACAGCCTATACTCGCGTCGCGGCATTCGCTTCTCATCTGTTGCGCCTTTGTGATTCTAGTATGATGGACAAAGCATGCCTCGGAGTAGATAAATCGCACGCATGCGTAAACGTAGTGCGGGTAGGCAGGAAGCGATGCCGCCAAGGTCGGAGGCGGGAAAGTGCGTGCGCTAATGGTTATGATGGTCTAGGGGGAAGGGAGGGGGTAGGTGGTCCTTGTGGGGCGGCAGGCGATAATGGGCTGTTACGTAACAGCAGCTTTGGAAAGCAGCAGCGGCGGCGTCGACGGCGCAGGTCGGAGAAATGCGAAGGTCTGCCGTGTCCTTGGGGCGTGCTGGTAGCGGTCAGGCGGCCAGACCGGGCGGCCTCGACGCCTTCGTAACGACCCGCGTCACGCTAGTAACCCCCTCCCTCCCGCCCTCCTTTTTAGAACTCCAAAATAAAAAATACGACAACCTAGAGCACCGTCACGAACTGCAGGGCCCGCAGCACGCTATACTTACTCCACGGACTCACTGCAGCCAACGTGAAGGATTTTCCACTACATTTGCTTGATCGAGGTTTAAGGGTGTTCTAGTGCGATAAAATCATAATTTTATATATATAAGAAATATTGTTAGTTTTGTAGACGATACTTGTGAGTGCAGTTTTCTCTTACGAAACAATTTTAGCTGGCATAGTTTTCTCATAACAGTGCGTCAAAGTCAAAATTTGCATGTTCTGCTGCCATGCAAATAGTGAAAACCAATTGACTTACGTACGTGAAATAATTCACAGTAAAATAACTTAATATGGGCTACGTAATAAAACATTTGAAAAATCCCGCGAACGGGTTTTATATTTTAAAAAAAATTACTGAATTTGGAACTTTTTTCCTGTACTATTGCGATTTTTTTTTAATTCAAAATATTACGTTGTGGGTTATTTTAATGTTTCATTGCATATCTAATGGGATGTAAGTTCTCAGTAAAATATTTTGTTTAAGTAGGTAATTTTGTTTTCACTATTTGCATGGCAGCTTAAAAAGCAAATTTTGTCTTTGACGCACCGTTATGAGTAAACTATGAGAGTTAAAATTGTTTCGTAAGAGTAAAATGACTCACAAGTATCATCCACAAAACTAACAATATTTCTTAAAAAATATCGCACTTGGACACCCTTAAATGCCATGATCTTTAATTTATTTCAAATAATTGCAAATAACTCGAAAAATTTTTAACAAAATGCTTTGGAAAAAATTTGAGACTGTGTACAGTCATGCGATACACAATTCTGCCAGGGCGTTTTTAAAAATAATATACGGTTTGCTAGCAAAAATTATTTTGCTTCATTTCGACTTATTTTGACAGCGAAATACGTGATATTTCAGGGCCAAAAATCTAAAAATTAGATTGGCACACTGCAACAGAAAAATTAAGATACAAACGATGATATATAAGAGTTAAATATTTGATATATGTATTAATTTGCGTTTATATATATATATATATATATATATATATATATATATATATATATAAATTTTGAAACCACTGCAAAACTAAAGAGCTGGGCCTTAAGTCGTGTCCGAAACGACCTTATTACATATTTAGAGTTTGAGAATTTAGAGTGGATATATCGGAACGCCATCAAGGGTGTCCATCTTATAGATTTTAAGGGAGGGGGGAAGATCGTAATATATGTTTATGTCAACAGGAACGGATATAGTCTGTGTATAAATTTGCAGCCAGTGGCATATTTCGACACATGAAACCCGCGTTGATTACGAAACTTATCAAACTGCAAATAGTTTGCTATACGTTTTATTAAAAAACAAAACTAAACACATTGTTGAACACCTGTTAAGGGGGTGGGGGTCAGGCTCCACCCTGCCCCCCCCCTTAATGGGCACCCTTGAACGTCATAAAACAGCGCTGCGTGGCCATGAATATGGCAGACTCCTGTACCAAGACACTGTACCAAGTTGTCACCGTCTCTGATGACCTTGCTATCGACGAAATGTATGACCCAACTAACCTTGAATTTCTATTTTAGTGAGAATACGAAAGGAAAAGCTTCACTTTCTCGTTAACAGAGAATTAATTCTAAAAGCACCCATTTCAGCTAGTTTTTTGGGTAAATAAATTAAAAATCTAAAATGTATTTGGTTGGGAAGGTTTCAACGGCACACCCGTTTGTTTATTTATTTTATTTTCTTAAAATAGCAAGATTATGGCCATGTCATCTCTCACATATAACCAGCACACGTTCCCATATAGGTAGAGCCACGATGTTATGGCGAAAAGATTTTTGCAACATTTGGTTTCGATGCG
>PNEQ01021138.1:27548-43067 GCA_003012365.1 Medauroidea extradentata
TGATTTTACTCTCACTTGCCTTGGCAAATTATAGACGTACGGAGTGACAATAATCTTATTCTGATTGGTGCAGTCAAATGAGAAACGTGTCTGAACATAGACACGCTGCCAATAACCTTGAAACAGAACTGCCGATGTGCACGAGAGACACTGAAACAAAGTGGGGCAAAAATCTTTTCGCGACAAAATCGTGGCCCTACATATAGGTCGTTCATGATAAAGTGAACACTGCATGAAGTTTTCTTTCATCAGTTTCGCAGTCATCTTTACTATTTTTAATATATAAACTACCGTGTACCTAAAAACCAATGTAAACGTTTCAACACACTCAAAAGTTAACATACATTGGCCCAATAAAACAAATCTTTAATTAATTACAAGTTCTGATGAGTTCTCAGTTTATAGCGAACAGGCTATAAACGTAATACACATAACACTTCGTTACAATGTTCGAAATGGTTTTAATAATTTTGGCACTTTTTTTTTTTTTTGCCATTTTCTGGTACTCAAAAAATAAGTCTTATAAATTAATGGAGGACGTGAAACGGACACAGGTGTGTAACGTTCTTCGAATGTTATTGCTAAGCAGGTTTTATGGCCCAAGGCCAGCACTTCCTCCAATCACCCGCGCTGCACCCTTACATGCAACAGTAATGCAGCATACTGCACACCTTTGCTTCAACCTTCGCCTCGCCTCTTCTTATTTTATTTGTTTTACTTTACTGTAATTAACTAGGCTTTCTGCTAGTGTTTTTATAAAACCTGCCTCTCTCACCATTGAGAAATGCCTCTGACTCAAGTAACCTCTTGAGCCATTACCTGAGACTTTCCTTATGGGTCATCGGAGTTTGCGTCATTGTGCAAGGCATACCAACGATCAAACTCTTCTAGCCGCCTGCCGATCTTGTTGGCCCGTTTATTCCAGATCTTGTGAAGAGTTTCATCATTCAGTACATTGCCCATGGTTAACTGGAGGCTGTGATGCTCTAGAACTTCAGCAAGCAATTATTTGATGTTTTAGGTCTTGGGACATTCGTTGATGGCATGCTCAACTGTGTCATCCACCCCACTAGCTTGACACAATGGTGAAGTTCGGAGATTCCGTTCGTGAAGCTTAACCTTGAAGTTGCCATGTATTGTTTCCAAATGGGCACTGTACTAGGTAATTTCTACGGATTTCCTCTTCATTCGAACTCGTACATCAGGAATCAGTCCGAATGTCCATCTTCCTTTTTCAGAGGTGGTCCATCGATCTTGCCAGAGGTTTGTTATTCCTAAACAGATGTCAATCTTGGAAGTTGAGACATTTAGAATAAACTTGTGATAGCCGAAGCTCTGCACAATGCTCGGGAGAGACTCCAGAGGTTCGTATAAACGAATGGTCGTTCAAATCCCCGAGAATGTGTATGAGTCTGTAACGTATATAGTGTACACCTCGTTCATGTCGTGAAACAATTAAATGCCAATATCATATTACTAGAGGCACGAGTATTTCGCGTATTTATCTGGCAACAGCCTAGACTTCTCAGTTCTATACGCATACCTGCTGAAGCCGAATGTCCATTGGCATCTAACCGTACAAACGTGTAGCACGTGATATCCCCACGACTTGTTTCCTTATTTATAAATGGCTTGCAGTCGTCAAATGTGCGTTAAAACCGCTCTCGTCTAATCACGGAAGGGGGAGTAAAGTTCAACCTGACTTAGAATCAATATGCGTAATAATCGTGTCTCTACTTATTACTAGAGATGATGGTTTATCGCGGGAAAACTTGACTGTTTGCTGGGTTTCAACCAACGTTCAGCTTACTAGAAGATTACTGGTGTTCACTTGTATGTGAAGCTGTTGCCCTGTTTGACTGAGCCAGTAAGAATCCCGCTATTGTAATATTTGAAGCCTGTAATCCATCTGCAGGCAGCTACGTTGTGTCAGACGTCATACATGTTGCAAGAGACTACTGCGATTTCGAGGGAGGCACGATGCATTTTCGCGATATACCATCATCTCTAATTATTACGTTGTTCTGTTATTCAGGTCACTAATGTGGGCTGTATTTATGCTGCATTAGTATAACCATATGAACATCCACGATTAAATCGGCAATCACTTGTCAAAATAGACGCTGATTGGCTATTTTATCTGTCTTGGACTACTAACTTTAGATTTTGGATATTTATGAACAACAAACAGTGAACTATAAAACTTAAACAGGAATCATGCAAAAATTTTATTTTCTAGTCTTCTAGAGTATTTTACTCGCAGCGATGGGTACTGTATTATTTGAAATAATGGCATCCCCCCCCCTCAAATCCAAACAGTACTAAAATATAATCCTGGGGAGCAATTATACGCACTTTTCTTCTCAACGCCCATTATGTGAAAACCGAACACGATAGCCATTTTCCTTTTCCGAACTAAGCTTACGGCGATTCACCCACTATGAGTGGAACATTTTTGCTCAGCACTCAAAATCGAGGTCTGGTGAGAGATTACATGAGGTGAATTTGGAGCAGCGCCGACCTGCGGTATCGTCCGGCATGATTCCCAAGTACGAAAATCCCGGGATCGACTCCGCTGGAGGGATCGAACCCAGATACGGTGAGAGGCGAGTTATCTAGCCCCCAAACCTTCAGTGAGAATATACGAGTCATCGAGAGAGATTATACTCCTGATGTTTACTTTCTCAACGAGAGGTGTTCCGTTACATAGACTTAATACGAACACGCAACGTAACGTAATGACCGTTGGGCTGCTTCACACGTAACCGCATCGGTGCAGACAACGGAACACGGCTTCGGGCGGGCAATCGAGGTTAAATTCCGTTACTCACACAATGCGTACAATGAGCACACACGAAATGCCGTTGAAAAGCTTCAGGCACGTCAGTGTAGAAATGCCGTCATCGAACTTGTGACCAATCTTGCGCATCAAATACACGAAGTCTGTATCAGTAATAGTTGGTGTGTGATGTCACACTGGCGGGAAAATTGTTTTTAAACACGCGCTGATGTGTACACGTGCTGTTGTTAATTTGATTTAAAATAAGTTTATCCCAGTGTAAATAAAAGTTCACACAACGGTGAAGGCACTAAAATATAGAATGTGTTCATTTAAATATTGAACTTTAATGTGTCGCGTAAATAAATAGGTCGATGGTTGATGTCACGTACGGTTGTTGTACTGGCGCAACTTATTGAATAAGTAGCACATATTGACATATTATACATATGCACACTTTACAACTAGCGTAATTACTAGAGACCGGAAAAATTTGCGGTTTCACTGGCCTGTAGACTTGCCTCCAATAATATACGTACACGCAAGTAAACAGCAGATGTTCATTGGTAGCTCGCTGGCACAGTGGTACCACAGAATATTTAGGAATACAGAAGTGAAATAGCTCGTACGTAGAGCAGCGAACTCAGTCACACACGCCGGCAAAATGTCTTCCCTGGCCAGCAAAATGGCGGAAACGCCTACCGCCAATCGCGTAAGGCGGCTGCCCTGCTTGCCGTCAGCCAGGCCAATAGGAAACCTGCCGTAACGTGCAGGAGCCAAACAGACACGGGGCAGCCAATAAGCGGCCAAGTTCGTCCGTATCAAACAAGCTGCCACGTCATTTCACGTCTGTATTACTGTTCAGTCTGTGCCTACAACATGACTAGAACTGCGTTTAGTTGCTATTTTATTATTGGCTCGGCGCCTTCCATACGGTGTTAAATAAGTCAAGGTACAATGGATGACTTGAAGTACACGCCCCCTGACGTCACCGCAGGGGAAAAGTACTGTGGGAAACAAAGCTTGTTTACAAACATGATAATTTGTTAGATGGTAGTTGCAGAAAGCAAAAATGTTGCGCATTCATAGATTTGCACGCAAGGGTAAAAAATATTAGTTTCAATTTCATTGTTTAGATACGCAACTACATAAGATTAATATTTACCTGAAAAAAAAAAGGCAAATTCCAAACAAATAATCAATTTTCTTGACGTACATCTCATCCGAGACATGTGAAGCCAAACAGCTAAATGAAGGTTATGTTCGGCTGCGGTATCCATGGAGATAGGAATTGTTTCCCACACCTGACTGAAGCTCCGCCTCTTTTCAAGTCGTCCATTGCGAACGCAGCACGAACTTACAGTTATTTGAATTCTAGCTTGTGCCCACAAGTAAACGCGAATTTTTCAGGTCTCTAATAATGACTTACATTATGAAAGTATCGCTAAATAAATCAGCAGAAATAATAACAGACTTCCACTGCGATCGGGAGCCTAGTACAATTTGCCTATTTATTTGCCCCCCCCCCCCTTCCAACCAAATTGGTGGGCACCACTGTTTCCAAATTAGACTGCAGACACTAGCCAGCTCTTAGAGTTTTCTGTTTTCAAACAAATTACAATAACAGATTTCGAGAATCTGATATTTTGCGAAAACAATTTTACACTAACTTATGCGTATGCCTGTCTCCTTCATGGTTAGTCATAAGTAGGGCCCGGTAGTTTTCGTGAAAAGATTTTTGCAGCACTTTGTTTCAGTGCCTTAAGTGCACACCTGCATCTCTGCTTTGTGGTCAGTGATTGGATGCCTTAACATACGTCTGGAGGTTAAACCCGCAAATCACAGACGTGTTGTGTCACAGTTATCCGTGTACTGATTGGCACAGTCTAATGAATAATAACTCTGCACAAAAACTCTCTGCCAATAATCATGAAGTTGAGCTGCAGGTGTACACGTAAGACAGTGAAACAAAGTGGGGCAAAAATATTTTCGCAAAAACTACCGGGCCCTAGCCATAGGTAAAGCCACGATTTTATGGCGAAAAGATCTTTGCAACATTTGGTTACAATGCGCCATGTGCACTTCTGCATCTCTGCTATATCGTCTGTGATTGGATGATTTTACTTTAATATGCCTTGGCAAATTACAGACGTACGGAGTCACAATAATCTTTTTCTGATTGGTGCAGTCAAATGAGAGACGTGTCTGAACAAAGACACGCTGCTAATAACCATGAAGCAAAGCTGTCGTTGTACACGTGAGACGCTGAAACAAATGGGCAAACATAATTTTCGCCAAAAATCAGTGTCTCTAGCATGTCGCAATGTTTTAATTTTCTCAAAAATGCACATACAGTAAGCCGGGTGATTTTAGTAGTCTTACGGTTCATAGAGATCAATATTGCATTCAGTTCTACTGACATTTGTATGAATTCATATGCTATGGCCTATAGAGTAATCTTTATCAGCAGACGTATTTTTCGTGCGAGTCTTCAATAATCTTATGCCATAGTACCGTCTCCCGACATAGCTTGGCTTGTAAGGCATAGATTTGAGTGATTTAAGTCCTCGATATTTAATTAGCTTATAGATTCCAGTCAACACACGGCAACGACATATTTGGCACGGTTCTGCATGTAAGATTTAAGGACGTCGTCTATACCCCAGAGCCTTGGCGAAATCAAGGATAGCGACTTTCGTGTTGTACGATATTAAGCTAAAATTATTTCATTTTTAAGTTATATTAGGCATGGCTCAGTAACTGTCAAACACACACAAACACTATATATATATATATATATATATATATATATATATATATATATATATATATATATGTGTGTGTGTGTGTGTGTGTGTGTGTGCCGCCATTAAGGTGCGGCTTTAATTGCTGTGGAACATTTTCCGGCTATGTTTTCGTTGTATTCAGGTTATTACGTACAGTACCAATCAAAAACATAGGGCCACCCATACATATAAGGTACACTCAACCTGGATTCATAATATTGGTTGGAGCGACTGTGTGATTTTTTCCCCCGAATGTAATCGCCATAAACTTCATTTTTGTTCAGATAAACGTTTTTGTATATTTATTTGTTTACAAGCTATGAATTTATGGATATATTGCAAAACTAAAAAATCACTACATTTTGCAGTATACAAAAGCTAATAAAACAAAAACTACTTCAGGTATCTTAATGTATTTTGTTTGTTAAGTAGAATGCTCATGGACGTAAAATACTACTAAGCAATCACAGTAAATAAAAATTAATACATCCTCGTTTTCAGCCACAGAGAGGCTTTTAAAATACAGAGAAAACTGTATAAATATTCCACTAATTCCGTGTGTATATTTTTGACTGAACCGTCGTGTGTTTGCCGCCTAGGCTTGTTACTGGATGTGTTTGGCAAGAAGTAGTAGTAGCTGTAAAATTTATACCACGTGTCTAAAACGTGATTTCCTCCAGATGTGAAAAGTGTGTTTTTGAGTGTTTCTTCCGTGTGTTTATTATTCACAAAAAGGCAAAAAAAAAAAAAAAAAAAAAAAAAGTTCCAAATAATTTTTCCCTGCTGTGAATCCTGCATAGTATTTTACGTTCATAAACTTTATGCTACACAAAAAAAAAATACATTAAGGTACCTGAAGTAGTTTTTGTTTTATCAGCTTTAGTATACCGCAAATTGTAGTGATTTTTTTAGTTTTGCAATATATTAATAAATGCATAGTTTGTAAACAAAGAAATATATAAAAACATTTATTTGAACAAAAATGAAACTTATGGCGATTACATTTAAGGAAAAATTCACAAAGTCGCTCCAACCAATATTATGAATTCGGGTCGGGTGTACCTTATATGTATGGGTGGTCCTATGTTTTTTTGGTTGGTACTGTAGATTACAAGTCTTGCTACCACTAAACATTCAAATACCATACAACAGGGTGATTAGAGACTCCGGGGTGAATAGAAACTAAATTAGAAATAAATTCCTAGCTAACACCTTTTACTTGAAAAAAATTATAACGACTATAAAACTACTGTTTGTTAACTCTTTTAACGTGCCTACCTACAAACACAGAATTTTAAAAACAAAATTAATACCGAAAATTTAGCTATAAAACGGTATTTCTATTCACCGCAGTGTTTCTAATCACCCAGTTTTACGGTTCTAATTAGTTGAGTAATTTTTGTTTTTAACTCATGTACATTTTCAGGGAAACTAGTCAACAAGGGAATATTCATTGTTGGGCTGGCTCCGAACTAAAGGACTCCTTAGACTCACTGAGTGTGCGTACGGGATAAGTCACACACACGGATGACTGTCGTGCAGTGACTACCGCCCCGTCACGCCACAGTCTGCGGTTAGCGCCACCGCGTCACCCTGAGTGAGTGAAGTCCTTTGCGTGTGTGGTTACCAGACGTCCGGCAAAAGGAGGGCATATCCTTTTTACGAATTATTTTGCATCCGGCCGGAATTTTTTCGATGCTAAAAAATGTAAGGTTTTTTGATAGGATGAGACATTGCAAACATGAAAGAGTCCCAGTGCTGAATAATCATCACAGAGCTGCTGTCACACACAAAGAATCTCACAAGACAGCTTGACACGTCACGATGCATGTGTTGACGTGTGTGCCCGCGAATGTGCGTAGCCGAGCCGTCGAAACAAGATACCTCATTTGCCTCATTAGTCTATTATAGTTCGACTACAGGTAGCAGCACATACATTGTACACGGCACACGGCGTTTGGGTGTGTTGCAAGATCGTAAATAAATATAGATGACGAGGAAGAGCTATATGTAAGGCCAGCTAAAAGCACTCTGCACATTCAAAGCTTATTTGGTTTTGGATTCTGTGTAAACAAAAACGATTCTGCTCACTCTGAATTTAAATGCTAGAACGGTAACTAAATGTTCATTGTGCCTGAAAAATGTACAAGGGAAAATGTAAATTTAGTGATACTTTAAAAACCAAATTTCCAGATTTTGTTCAAGGAAGAACAGAGCATGAAGCTACGCGTGTGTTGGTCGTTGCAGTGATTGGAAAAAATTTCACTGTCCTCCTTTTCAGTGAAATGTCCTCCTTTTTTTGACACTAATGCCCTCCTGTCTTATTCTCAGTGTCTGGTAACCACATAATGCGGGGCGTGACGGCTGTGGTCAGACCACTAACCTCACACCAAGGTGATCCGGGTTCGATCACCAGCAGAGTCGGGCTCTGGATTTTCGCATGTGGGAATTGTGCCGCTGTTCGACGGGTTTTCTCGGGGATCACCTGTTTCCTCCGCCATTCTCATTCCGGCGCATCTCCATTGTATGACTTCATCTCACGTCATCAGACGTCTGCGTGCTCTCAGTAGTAAGTCTGCAGTTCACGGTATGATGCCCTGACACTCGGGTGCCCCGACTCAAACCAAGAGGTGACTGAGCTCAGCAGTGTGGTGAGGAAATTTTCGGTTCTACGCTATGTATATTCTCATCCCAAGACCAGACGACTGGGGTAACTTCTGCATCGTAGCTTTATTGCCGTTTATTGCCCTCTGCCAGGCGACCTTCAGTCTCAACCCTCTACTATATCACCCCCTTCCCCCTATCCCCCTTGCAAGTCCATTCGACAAGAGGCGGCATCCGGCATATCAGGCAGCTAGCTACCTGCCTTCTGTCTGAAGAATTTAGTTCTGACGTCTACATGGCAGCGCTACCCTCCAGACCTCCAAAACCCCGAGCTTCGGTCCCCCACCACCAGGGCGACACAAAATTTTGTGCAACACGAAAAGCCTAGGCGTTGACAGTCTGTATATCTTAGTCGTCTGTGCCCTTAGCTCTCTTGCTAGCCCCTGTCCTCCTTTGGAAGGTGGACGGAGGCGCAGTTCAGTGTTCCGTCAAAGGGTTCGGACGGTTCCACCTGGCTGTTAGCTAAAGTTCACTGCGTAGTAGAGCGTGATCTCTCTCCTCGCCCAAGGAGACCGGGCGCGGGTATGGCTTACGCTAAGAGGCACCGTAAACAAAGAAAACCGCGGGAAACTGCGGGTAAACTGGATTGACACTCGGGTATCTCCTCTGAGAAGAGTCGGCGAGTTGGTTGGGAAAGTGCCCGGGAGCAGGTCCGGTGAGTCTGTTAGGGGTGTGGGTAGTGCCCTGACTCAAACCAAAAGGAGACTGAGCAGGGGGCCTCAGCCGGGGAACAGCAATGTAGGTATGATCTTCATATGGGTGTCCTGATGCTGTCATAGCTGCACCTGTTACCCCTTTGATGGTTGTCTCGAGCCGCAGCTTAGCGTTTTGTCAAGGGGTTGGACAGTTTCAACTAAACTGTTAACTTCAGGACAATGCGGTGGTCGGGAGGATCCTGACTCCCCGCCTGATGGGAGGCCGAAGCGGGAAAGTCTCAATGATAAGTCCGCTAGGTGAAAATACAAACCCCTCGAAAGAGGTTAATCACTCCAGTAACCCTCGGGTACCATGCCAGCACCCATACAATGCGCAATATCCGCACACACGACATTCCGCTGCACGGCTACTAGCTGGCGCATGTGTGTGATTGACATCACCGAAGTCGCCCTAGGCCTTGAAGCAGTAATGGTTCCGTGAGTGACGACACTGGCGATGAAAAAGTTTGAATAAGTCCCCATATGTAGGCAACGGTTGATATTTACAGTTATAGAATGTTCGGGATAATGTGAGCACTAAAATTTTAACCTTAGAAAAAATAGTCCGTGTATTTTCCTATTTAAATACAATACTGAAAAAATATCAACCGAAATCGACATTATGTATTTTAAATATTAAATACTTGCATTTCATATAATTAATAAAGTTTCTACCGACTACACAATTTATCTTACATGCGTAAATATTAAGTGTCGTGTCCAAGAGAGGTTAGACATTTCCAGTCGTTAGCAGTTACGCGCGGAAGGATACGAACTGGCTGAAAATATAACTTTAGCAGGGCTTTTCTGAGTGCTCACTTTATCCCGAACAGTCTATAGAAAAAGTTCACACAGTGACGGTGTTAAGACAAGGTAAGTGTAAAGTTAAATGTTGAATATTAAGCCTACCTCGGAGCCCTGGTGACAACAATGATTTGAATCTACATACAAAATTTTATTCGGCGGGACTCAGCCAGCTTTCAAAATTTAAATGCCGAACGTATTTTCTGCATTTAGAAAAGAAGATTATTGCTACAGGGATAAAACACGTGGACAAAAAAATTAATGAGTAGTTATTTTACATGAAAACACATTTTTTCTAATAGTTTTCAGAGTATTGTAAATACAGTCTAAACGATCCTGTAGCAATGTGGCTCGCGCCGAGATGAACAAAACGTCAGTGGTGACATAGGTTATGGAGGTACTGAGTCCCACCGAATTAAATTTAACATATACACATCTATGCTTGTTCGCACCAGGACTCCGTGGTGGACATTGCCTTTAACGTGAATTATTAATATACAGATCACAGAATTAGGCAAGCTTCGTGTTGTTTTGTTTTTTTCAACAAGAGATGTCGCATTGCACGAGGCAAATACGAAAGAAGATGGGTAATGGACCACGTTGCGCAGATCAGCATGAATTTGCATCGGTGTGAGTAACGGAATGCAGTCAGTGTCACTGTGTCACCGCTCGGCCTCAGAGGGACGAGTCACTCTGAAGCTGAAGTTCGAAACTATTATAAATGTATCTTTTGTTTCGGTACAGATTATCATTTTGAAGATAATATTAATATTTATATGCTTTTAACGCACTTGAATATTGGCGTACAAACAGGTTTTGTTTCTATTACTATTGGTTTATGTGGAAAGCAACGAAATATTTTACGCTGAAATAAAATGTTTGTTAGTATTCAGACAGCCAAATTATTTTGTAACAACCATAAAATAAAACCACAATATTTTTGTAGTCACAAAAAAAAATATTTTTGTGGTAAGCACAACACATATTTAGCTGTTCGAATATTAAGTAAATATTTTATAGCACCAACAATTTTTTCCCAGTAAATAACAGAAAAGAAACTCTTTACATATTAAAATTAAATAGAAACATGTACTCACAGAGTATCATGGAGGTTGACAGCTACACACACGAAAAGGACGACACATTTTACGCGGAAGCACGAATCGCTGTTTCGCCACGCATGGCTTCGTCGGGCGAAGAGAAGACACTCTGGTATTCTTAAGGGCGCCGCCTTCCTGCGCGTTAGAGCCTCAAAAAGTACGGAGCAGTAAGATCGACCTTGAAGCGCGCGTCAATTGCCGCGTCGCCTCAACGAGCCAAGCGCTGAACTAGCGTGCAAGGTTCCCACAGAACGGTTTTTACTGTGGGACATTAAGCGGTGACCATACAATTTTATTGATGGAAAGTCTGTAACTAAGTTCAGTGCAGGTCGCAATCTGAGTTTCACATACATCCGGTCAGTACATTTTGGAGTACAGAAGTCTGAAAAGGCCGTTTTTAGTCATGTTGGAGGGCTTAGAAAAAGTTTTTAATGAGCGTGGCGTCTTAACAATGAGGTTCCGACCTTGTTTGAAGTTTGTTTTCTTTTCGTGCGTTGGCGCAATGGCCACACGTGGAATACTTTCGTAGAAAAAAACCTGTTTACGAACACACTGCAAAGTATCTGAAGCGTGTGGTAGGCGGCCCCCTTTAGATATGGGCTGCGTATGTTTGAATAACTCTCCTACCCTCTTGTTTCATCACGGGGCAAGCCAGCGGATGAGAAGAAAACTGTTCATCTCCAGCATATATCATCAACTCTTAACATTTATAAATTAGTTCTGGATTAGAAAAATTAAGTGCTGAAACAAAACTTATTTACTTTAAGGTTTTTCAACAGGCACATACTTTTGTAACGGAGAATTTTTTTTTTTTCAGAGCAACCTGTAGCCTATGTATTACAGATGCATTTGGACAGTGAAAGGAAGTGTGGTTAAATTTCAGAGCACATTTTTATTTAAACCGAGAGCAATTCTTAGGCCGTGTTCCGACTAACATTGTTTGTTACTTTTATTAAATTATTACGTGACCGGACTCGATTTATTCAGATGATGACGTACTCAGTTATTTCTGTATTTACTTTTATGTAGTACGTAACGAACATTGTTATAATAAGTAAGTAATCAGCTGTTTATAAATACGAAGATAATTGGGGAAAATATCACTATGGCCCATGACTTCTATCGACTCGGTTGTCCTCAAGAACAAACCGGATATATTAGTTGCTTTCCTTGCACCAGCACCTGAGAACCGGTTATTTATATTTCACCCCGCACCGTCGAACACGAATAATAAGTTTCGTATTAACATCGAAAATATATTCTTAACTTTCCAGTTCTCTAACGATTTTTCCCGTTTACTACACAGAAGTAGATGTCCTTCATATCTTTATCCTTCATGGGTCAACAACTCTCTACTAAAATAAACTTTTTAATTATCACAGACTGCATTTGTCTCAACTATTATACCGGCTTGAAGAAAGCTGTCGATAATCTGAACATAGGTGTAGAAATATATGTATATATGCATTTATACACACACATATGCATAAACACACACACACCTTATATATATGTATATATATATATATATATATATATATATATATATATATATATATATATATATATATATATATACGATGTCTAGTAACTGCCGTATAATAAGCACACACCGCGAATCCTGGGCTAAATTAGAGAAGAAAATGTAAGTGACAAAACATGGTACGATGACATTTGACATGCGCAATGTGGCAACACTGCACGGAGATAGTACCTTCTTGCGGTCCGCGGCTAGGTGTTATTTCATGTATGTTATGTCAAGTAAGCATAGAAACATATTTGTACTGCTCAGGATTTTAACCTGGGCCTATTATATGCAGGTTATAAGGGTAGTAGTAAGATAAATAAGATAAGTAAGATATCTGTGGCGCGCAAGAGTGGACTAACTACAGCGTTATGTTGCCACATTGTGCATGTAAAATGTCATCGTACAACACTTTGGCACAAACATTTTCGTTTACAATTTAGCCCCAGGATTCGCGCGGTGTGCGGATTATACGGCAGTTTCTCTGGATACTATATATATATATATATATATATATATATATATATATATATATATATATATAATTCACTGTTTTATACTGGTATCGCTATGAGTAAGTACTTACATTAAAGCCAGTCTCCCGTTTATGTTACATTTACGATTATTAAAGTTTAAAACCAGAAAGGGAGCAGATACCTTTAAACCGTCTAGTAGTTGTATGCATTTTGTTGCAGACCAATTATTTAAAAACGAAAAAAAGTAGAAAATGAATTTAAATTAATAATTAGTCAACATTGTATACATTGTATACAGGTTGGTTCACGAGTAGTAAGAGTCATACAAAGGTACATCATTTGGAGAAAAAAAAATGTTCGTGGGTGCTATTTCCAGTATTTTAACAGTGATTCAAAACATTTGATACCTTATGAAATAAATGCAGAAGTAAACTATTGATTTTATTATCAGATCGTACTGTTTGTATTGGAGCATGAACAGTCGCAGGTAAGCCACACCAGTAAAGCATCTACGGGAGTATGCAGATAGTTTATGTCATCCGGCGTATAATATGTCTCGTATGTAAACTAGACGTACGAGTACAACTGCCGATTTTCATTTAACCAAGGATCCACTTGCATACCAAAGTTTTTACTCCGAATGATGTAAGAACAAAGCTCTGTCTGTGACGTTAATTACTAACGATTCAACCTTCATAATCTTTACATAATTTATATTTTGTATTGAAAAAGGAAAAAAAAAAAACGGCTACTTAGAGCAAACAATTACTCGTATATCTATTAGTTACGAATGTGCGATATCTGGCCAATTTTATGATAGTGTGTGTTTTAATAACATTGTGGCTTAACAATGACATACCGCTCTTTTTCGAAGTGCTTTTTCTATTGGTACATTCGGGGCCGCGGTGGTCGAGGGGTCAGACCTCTCGCCTCCCACCAAGGCGATCCGGGTTCGATTCCCGGCGGGGTCGGTCCCCGGATTTTCGCATATGGGAAACGTGCGGGACGATGCCGCCGGCCGGCCCGGTGGGTTTTCTCGGGGATCTCCGGTTTCCCCCGCCCATTCATTCCGGCGCTGATCCATACATCATATCACCCCTCACCAGCACTAAAGACCTCGATGTTGGGCGCAGACCAAAATCACTCACTCACTATTGGTACATCGGCAGATGTGAATAGTTTTATAAACAAAACTGGATCCCCCTGAACAGTATTACAACGCATTTGAACCGAGTGATAGCAGATAAATACTAATAGTATAAAAGGAAAATATAACTATGGTTTACAATTCTCAGTACTGCGAACAGCCTGCAGGAGGGAGACGTACGCACGGAAAGAGAAAGCCGACGACGACAGGGACGCACGTGTCTGGCTGGA
Source organism: Medauroidea extradentata (assembly GCA_003012365.1). Lineage (NCBI taxonomy): Eukaryota > Metazoa > Arthropoda > Insecta > Phasmatodea > Phasmatidae > Medauroidea > Medauroidea extradentata. Next base: position 41,755 of record PNEQ01021138.1, read on the forward strand.
GAGTGCGGCATTGACGGCCAGACAGACAACCTCGGAAGAAACTAGCGAGCATAAAAACGCGCCCTCCTCGACTTGTTTACCGGCCGAGCAGTGTCGGGTATGGTAATGACGGCCCCCGTGACGCCGCGGTAAAAATACCCCCGCCACCAGTCAACTTCGTCCGGCCGCGCGTGTTCCCAGCGCGGGTTGTCGATCCGCTCAGGGTCGCCCGGTGTCGACGGCGGGCGGCAGGACCACCTGCCGTGATGTCATCCACCTCGTTAGCCGCCGTCGTCGACACCTGGGGCAGGTCACCTTCACTTCTCCGCGGAGGTGTTGCTACCTCTAACCCTCCATCCAGCCAGCAACACCTTCCCACAACTGCAGACAATGAATATTCCATAAGTCGCTGTACAGCACTTCTTCAAGTCGCTGAAAGACGCACTGCGGTTGACGCATTTGTTAAGCCTCTGGCACAGTTGGTAGTAGTTATGCAGAGGGAACCGACACAGAAATTACTACTGGGGTATTCAAGGTCAAAGATTACTGTATATACCAAAACCTTGTACAACAGAATTTCCTAGCCTCTTATCTTTATTCAAATTTTATGATTTAATACATGCCCTTTTTCTAGGATGTAGGCTACATGATTCCTTTTTCTGTAAAATTGTATGATTTTCTCAAAATACATTACTTCGTGAATTGGTTCTCTTCTGCGTAACGCAATTTTATTGTCGGTTGCTGTTGGTGTTGTTAAGTGTTAGTGTGCGAAGAATGGGTTCACACACTAGACGGTTGTATATCACATAGTTACCGAATTTCAGTGTTATGCTTCGTGTTCGAGGAAATTGTAAGTAAAGAGAGGCTTAATGTTTTCATGTTAGCATTATTTAACTTATCCGTACACTGCAGTTTGATTGTTTGTAAATAAAATGTCAAAATTTGGAACAACATCAACTTCAACCGAAAATTAGCGTTGAAATGCTTTCGTGACCAATACTTACTCCAACCACCATTCTGCCATCTATCATTGGGTAAACTTGTCCTTCAACTGTTACCAACACCAATTCCAACCACCAACAGCTAGTGCTGCCATCTAGCATTGGGTAAACTTGTCATTCAACTGTTGCCAACACCAACACCAATTCCAAGCACTAACAGGTAGTTCTGCCATCTAGCATTGGGTAAAATTATCCTTCAACCGTCGCGAACACCAACACCAATTCAACCACCAACAGGTAGTTCTGCCATTTATTATTGGGTAAACTTGTCCTTCAACTGTCACCAACACCAATTCCAACCACCAACAGTTAGTGCTGCCATCTAGCATTGGG
>PNEQ01021139.1:0-10155 GCA_003012365.1 Medauroidea extradentata
GGGGGGGGGGGGGGTGCGTACATGATGGAATTAGTTCCCATAGCGGCGATGAATTTACGAATTACGTGTTATAATCCGTTCTAGGAGAAGCCGGAGGACAATTGGCGACGTCATGACCACCACTTCATGCGTTAGCCGATTATATATACCGCAGTTTTCCCCGTCCTTCCCTTCGGCCAATGTGGAGCGAGCATTTGCCTTCGACCGCAGGGTGCGGGACTTATAAATTTGCGGCGGCGAGCCGAGGTATTGGTATCCAAGCCCCCGGGGGGTGCTGTCCGGACCCTCGCCAAACAGCCGTTTAAGTTTAATTGCCGGCAGGAGAACGCGGAAGACTCGACTCGGAGATATGCTTTACGTCTGTCGGCGTTGCGGCTGCGGCGAGCGGCACGCTGTACCAGGCAACTCCAGCGAATTCCCCCTCCCCCCACCAAAAACATTATCTTCCTACGCCGTATTTCCCGGCTCTTCTGCGCTGGCTCTCCGTCGGCAATGCCAACTTGCTCGTGAGCGGGTCGTAAAGCAGAAGGCATCTGGAGTGCGAGAGGGCAAATTTCTCTATCCCTTACACCAGCCTCTGGGCACTGCCTGGAACATGGCCGGACTTGCAGACGTGCCGTGTTAGATCTTGTAATTACCTAGCTACATCATCGTCCAGCCACCAACAGAGGCACTGCCGGGGGGTGGGGATGTTTTAGGGGTTTCAACTCCCATCATATTTTGGCACATAGTTTAACTACTGAAATAATGCCGTTTTACACCTTAAAATTCAAATTTTACCTGGTGAAAAAAAATTCGGATTCCCCGCTTTAGTGGGTATATCGGCATTTCTTTATCTAATTTTCAGGTTGAAATCATTCCCCCCCCCCTCCTTTTTTCCTTTCCATCAAATGCTAGTTAATGTGCAACTGATTTGCGGCACCGAGAACAAATTCAGCCATGCAGTTTGGTTTGCACTAAGTAAATCTTACTTTACAGCAGTGTCTGAAACACATCGTTCGTGCTACTAATTTTTTGCGGGGTGTTAGATAATGAAAAGGTACGCATAACATGTTAAAAACAAGTAGTTTTTTTGGTTAATTTAAAGAAATGATATTTTAAAGTCAATTTTTAGGGTGACATTATCCCCACCCGCCATATTTAGTAAAAGTACAATTTGAAAACCCATATAGTCACTGCTTTTTGAAGAAAATAATTTTGCGTTGACTTGTTTCATTCCTTTACGCGCACATCCGCAGGTCTGCTTCGTGGATATTGGCACTCTCTCTTTCTGATGAGGCGTCACTCATTTGATTGTGCCAATCAGAATAGTGTAACTGCGACACCACACATCTGTGTACTGCGAGTTGAAAACCTCCTGTCGCTGGCCATGAAGAACTGCAGGTGTACACTTAAGTCGTTTAAACAAGTTTGAGCAACATACTTTCACAAACTATCAACGTGTCTCGCTGTCCCACGTCATATTAACAGCCCTTGTCACTAAGTTTTGCGGAGTTTTTATTCATTCCTTCCTGAATTCCACATTTGACAAGATTTATTTGAAGATATTTAAATATCAGCTAATTGTATTGCCTAGCGTTACGCACATTGCATTCAAAATATTTAGTAGTAATTACGAAATAATTAAAATATACCCCATTTATATAAGTTTGGATAAATTTGACAACAACCTATGGGCAATAATTTGTAATAATTTGTTATTTCTGCCACTACACAAGACCAACTTTGCAGTACAAATGATTAAATGGATATCTCAGGTTCATTTTAGAGCTAAAAATATCTTGCATAGTGCAACATATCAGAAAATACTGAAAATGGTTGCTCATAAGTTGCTGTCAAATTTATCCAAACTTATATGAAACAGAGTGTAATGATTTTCTCTCACCAGTCGTGAAAGACTATAAAACTCCTAGGCATTGCTGGTATTTGGTCACATTCTTTATTTATTAAACGAAAATGGGTGACACAGTCTCTTAACACACTCCTTCCTGACTCGGCCTGTGTATAACGTATCGACGCGAGATAAGCTGGTAATATATGTTCGCCGACAATGGCGTCAGTGTAGTGCAGCAGACAGAGGTTGGCGGACAGCCGCGCGCTGTGGTGAGCTCCTCTGTAGCAGTTGTTTACCCTAGCTCCTCGGCCGGTTGTGCGCAGCTGCGCCCCAGCGTGTTTGTTGGCAATCCTGTGCCGCTGACCTCCGCGCCAAACTACGTCCTTCCACCTGGCAAACATCTGCACCATGGAAGCCTCCCACACCGCCATCCTTCCTTCTTCAGCTAAATCCGGAGCTGCTGCCAGCCTTTGTTATTGTCTTGTTACTGCTCGTAATACCAATGCTTCTAACTTATATCGGGCATCGGCCTCGTGTTGCTACCGAAGTCTAGTTCGTTTACAGCCGTCGTTATCAATAACGAGTTTGACGCGAAAGACTTTAGCACTTTTTTTTTTTCAATGCCATTACGTGCACATAGGCAAGTCTACTCCGTGGTTATGGGCAACGTATTTCTCATTTTACTGCACCAATAAGATTTAGGCTATTGGGACACATGTCTTCAATTTGCTGGTGGTAGAACTCACAAGACAAGTGAGAGATAAAAGAACAAATCAGAGATCATGGAACACACATGTGCACATACGTTGTTGAAACCATATGGTGCAAAAATCTTGTCACCACGAAATCAAAAAATTCAAAACAGTAATCCTTGATAATTATATTTGCCAACTTTATTAGTAAACATTTACCCAGATTGATGCATTTGTTAAGCGTGATCTTTTGCGCCGCAATTAAATGTACGACATTCCGGCGTCAGAGATTGTTCTCCAGGTACCAGTTAATCTGTTGTCTATGATTGCTGTTTTTTTTATTTTTGCAAATGGCTTCGAGAAACCTAAAATTCTGAACTGATGCTTTTAGCGTTGTATTGTATGCCATGCGCACTAAAGGTTGGTTCATAGTTACAAAACGTAAGCACAGAACTTATAATAGTAAAACTGTGCACAACCAGACACCTTGTGCAAAATTAGTTTACAATTGGATTCTTACTGTTATGTTTAGCTAATGACATTTTTTCGACGAACCTGAAATATTATTTGTTGTATAAAAGTCAACCGAACACCTTGAATCACAGTTGAAGTGGTAGTTGTATTTGAAGATTAAAGTAAATACTGAAAAAGAAAGTTCCTATAAACTGCACAGCGTAAAACATTATTCACAATATAGAAACATATTTTTATCATTAACATTTCTTATTCTAGATTTGTTTTGTTTTCGCGTATTTTTGGAGGTTAAACCAACATGGCGGATATTCAGGAACTCCTTTCCTGTGATGTTATATGCGTACGTACAAGAATTGAAATATTACCATTTCCTATGTCAGCGTCTCTATGCACACGACCATTTTTTTTGTGTCGTAAATCGGTAGGTAAGAATACATACAGGTTCTTGTGCAAACGACCTGTGTACTATGCTTGCTGTTATGTTTTCAATAATAACCCCACCTTAAGTACCATGTTCCTGCAAGCTAGTGTTGTGTTATTTTGCGGGTTGTATTTTAAATAAACTGATACGTTAAAAAAATAAACGAAACACACATCTGTATCGGCCTTTTTATGAAACGGTCGTTTAGAGGGGCGTGTAAGATTTTTACACAAAATTTGTTATTGCTTTGCCATTAAAATTTGATATCGTAAAAATTATAAATTGAAGCTTATCGATTTTGGTTCTCGGAATGTGTGGTTTTTTTTTATCGTACAGAACGTTAACGGAAAAACCTCGACAGTGATTTCGTATTCGTGTTGTATAGAATGAATGTTAACTTGATCGGGTTGCAAAATTCTGCACTTTCATCGTATACATGTCGTTCATTTCGGCTGCCATCTGATTCTGGTTTCGCGACGCCGCAAGTTAATTCGTTTTTCAATGAAAATTTCATATTTTATCTACGAAAATTCCACGTTTTCCTGTGAATTAGTTTTATATGCGGGAAGAGAATTAGTTCGTGTATATTACATACTTTCGCATTGAATCGATGCCTGGTTTGTTTGCGCATATGAACTTCACCGATGCTGCTTGTAAGCAGGTCTTTACAGCATACCAGGTAGTTTCTGCTTGACGTCTGCAGTATCTCACGAGTATTACTTGTGTGTTACACTAAATTTAACATTGCACAATGATGTTCGCGTACTCTCTGCTTCGTATAATTTGGCGACTTAATTACCTATGCTTGACGAAATGTTCTATTAGTTTTTGTATCAAGCAGTAATAATCAGAGGCGCGTTGCTAGGTCATGAGCTAGGTCATGAGCAATACACGACTATAGCAGTCTGCAAAGTATAAAATGAGTCTTCGGTGAGACATTTTTAAAGAGACTCGTTCCTGAAATAATCGCATTAGCCTACGCAAAGAAGTAAAATAAAAATAATTTTAGGAAATACAAATATGAAAATATACTTTCAAATATAATACTTTTTTTTTTCAAAACATAAAATGATTTCTGAAGTTTGAAACAGCACGTATTTGATTGGGTTTTAAATAGAATACCCGGTTTGTAATCATTAATTCAATTGTTTTCATTGGAATTTTAACAAAGCTTTAGCCACTTTCGAGATATACAACACTTTTAATTAAAGTACATGACTGGGAGAATATTTTTGACTATCGAACTATCATAAAAGACGTGAAAAAGTCGAATAGCAAATACTATTGTGTGAACTTGATCATTGTCGCTGAAGTGTACAAATCATTTAATGTCTTTGACGTGCAGTTTCTCTTCTAGGCAATAACTGGTTGGCAACTGCAGATAAATGAAATTCATGGAATTGCTTTACTGTACAAGTGCAAACACATCTGAAGTTGTAGTGTGCGTTATGTTTTTCCACAGCTTACTACAGTTACGTGACGTAAATTGCAATAGAAAAAAAATATAAAATTATCTTGTAGTTGCTTTGTTTAACAATACTGTCGTCGTGTAAATGTGTGCTCTAAGCTAGCACGGAACGTTCGGAGGACTTAGAGATTTATCGTTACTTTATTGTAATTTCGCATATTTTTCGTACGACTCCAACTTGCAAGCAACTAATTCTCTTAAACTTGAAGCAGGGTTGCTAACAGTTGTTGCGAGGAAACATATATATTTTGGGTGTCAAATTTCTCTACTGTTTAAACTATGTTGAAAGTTGTAGATTGACCATAAACCAGTTGCATGACACAGGCAATATCGGAAACACTACATACAACCCAACATAAATGTCGCTTGCCTCTCGTGACAGCTACAACGGCATTGGAACTCTTCATCTTGTCAACTAGTCTAATGCCCCTTACAATGAATGAAACAGCTTTGAATGAAGTTGTAAATGAGCACATCTCTAGCCGGTGGTGGATGAGGCCGTAGTAAATAGCAGCTAGCCTCAACCATGCCATATTCTTCACTGTTGTGGAGCTCGGGGCGTGGCGCGAGGCTATCCCAGGACACCCTTATATAACACCCTCCTTCTTGACGCCACTCCCTAAGAGAGAGAAAAAGGGGGGAGGGGGCTAGAGAGAGCTTTAATTAAACTCCGCTGCGAGCGGCCGTGTTTGTCTCGAGGTCCGCGGGAGATGGCGTTTCATTAAGAAACATCCAAATAACTGAAGGGGCGGTCCTCCGCCAACGCCTCACAGCCGGGATGGGATGTAAACCAACCATCTTGGACTTGGACATCCTTGGTAACTCATGCCGCTGTGTTGCGAAATAAAAACCCAAGTATGTAAGTACCTTGTTCCTGTACCGTACGCTTGAACTGCGTCGAGCAACGTTTTTGAAATAAGCTTTAGATAACGCGTTACAGGTATTCTAATTATGTTTAGTATGGAACACGAAACATATCCCAGGCGGCAACTAGATTGTATTTTCCAAACAGCTCACATTGTATGTGTACTATTTCGAGGCCCCGCAGAATCGTCAAACACATTCACATTGCTACGTACCTTTTAAAATGTCGTAGGTGAATAAAACCGACAACACTTCTTCGTCCGTCTTAGAATTCGTAGGGGATAAGAACAAAATTGCGGCAGAGGTTTCCAATAAAACTGAAAAGTCACAGCTTGAATTTTCGTATAAAATGCAGTACAACGGAAAGCTGTGTCCTTAGCCAAGTAGAGCTACGATACGGCTAGCCTCCTAAATATATTTTGGCCGCCTCTACGTTGTAATTTACTATTCTCCGTTCACTCTTAGTTGAGTTTTAGGATAAACAAAGCAAATTATAAACAAACATGTTCATTGGCTACCGACCGCCGTGCACTGTGATCTTGCATAAGAAATAGATCTAAAATATACAAACGTTGCAAACACAATCTACGACGCTATATGTTTATTACTTTAATTATGGTTAGCGGACGACACGTCCGTACAGTTGGTTCACGAGTTATTTAACGACTGACGCACTGCTAAACGTACGAGTTTCTTGGTACACTTGCCAGTATTTAGAGACGTACGATACTCTGAATATACCAAAAGTTTAGTTCAGTAATAATTACCACAGTAAAAGTAAGTCAGAAATATCACAATCAGATATAATGTTTTATTTTTTCAAAGTATTTTTGGACGTTAACGCGTCAATGTTATGGTTACTGCGAATGTTTTCTTTCGTTCGTCCATTTTCCGTTCCAGTTCGTCCGATCCACGGCCGCGTGGTCCGAACCAAGTTCCTTGTTCTATTTTGTTCCGTCCTCGCGTCGGTTTATATTTACGTCGCTTGCAGATTAGGTTATGTGATGCTGGACGTGAACAGTGAAAATGTTTTGCATGGTTTTCGAAACGTAGATATATGTCTTCATTACTGAACAAACTGTGGTGATGTTTATAAGGCAAGAATAAAAATCTCGCATAGCAATCTTTTAAGTATAAAAAATCAATATGTGTCGTGAATTATCGACAGATTATTTGGTGATTTATAAAATGTAATTTTTCCAAAACGAAGTACAAAATAATCCAGGAGGACTTTACAGTAAGTGTTATCACTCATCTTGTTGACAACTTTTTTTCTGCATGTAGTACCAAAGTTTCGTTACGTTAAAACCGGAATATTTGAATACAATCGTTAGTCATGACTTGACAATTACTATTAAATTTTAAAATATACAGTAATTGCACATGATGTCAATATTTTTATCAAGTTTTTGTGTAATTTTTGTTTCCTATGCCGACTGTACACACTTTAGTCGGTTGGAAATAGTACGTCGGCGCGACGCACAAATTGAGCCAATTAGAAACTAGCGAAGTGCAATGATAGTACGTTATTTGTTTACTTCAGAACTCAACTTAGAGTGAACGGAGAATGAGTAGGTACCCCGTCTTGCCGGGCAGTAATTGCCCACTCTAGTTACCTGGTGGCCCACCCGCAGCGCCTGAACCCTCACTGTAAAAAAAAAGTAGGTAATTTCAATAAAGTATTTAGGAATATTCCCCAAGCTTGTACGGGAAACCTGATTTCGAACATTTGTGAAAATTTCCACGTGGTAGTATATTCGCCACGCAACCGACTCAGAGATTTTGCTCGCGCATTTTGCCATAGAGGGCCTGCGTCAATACGCAATGAAAAATTACTTTACCAGTTGTGTAACTTTCCTTTACACGTGTCGAGTAATTTTCCCTGTCTGTCAGTGTCCTGCCTTGTTCATAGCTGCGATTGTGCGTTTAATGGGCCTGTCATTCCCTTATCGCTCCTCGATTTCCGGATGGCGAGAACTAAGTCTTGGAGTTTGTGGGGATTTTATAAGTTCACGTACATTTTCAGAATAGGATTTATGCCATACCATGTCAAAGATTAATATAATGGGAAAACAAGCTTTAATTAATGACTTGGGGTGCTTGTATTATTGATTTGATCTAGTAGCTGCACAGAAAAAATAATGAGAGGCTACTACAAAATATTCACCCCACGGCCGTAGAAGAACAGGTCTGGACACTCGCCTGGAAACTTGACCCCCTTTTTGTTTGGCTGCAGTTCACCACGTTACCGATAATGCCATACATTTTTTGGCGCTGTAATCCGGGCGGTCGAGCAAAAACTCCGCCCACTTCCCTCCCACTAAGATAAACAATTTATCAAAAAATATTTTTTAAAATCAATTTATGAAATACGTACTTCGCTCACAATTTTTAATCATGGCTCCAGAAATCTTTATTTACTTTATAATGTTAACAATGGAAAAAAAAAAGTGGGTGGAGTTTGAGTCCGACCGCCCGGATTACAGCGCCAAAAAGTACAACATTCTCGGTAACTTGACGAACTACAGCCAAACAACAAGGGAGTCAAGCAAAATACATTGGTAGATAGGCGAGTGTCCAGATCTGTTCTTCTACGACCGTGATTCACCCTACCCAATATATTTTGTGCTCACCATAACATTTTGTTGTCACCACTAAAAAATCGTAGTCACAAAAAATAACCTTGTGGCTGCCACAAAATAATTCGGCAGGAACCGTGTTCTACAAAAATTTTCTTTCAGTGTGCCTAAAGAGAAACAATATATCGAAAGTGTTCTTTATTTTTTGGTAACATAATTGTTTTTTACTTTACAGTCTCCATGGGAACATAATTTCAAATTTGATTCCATATGCTCTAAAGTTTACTAATTCTCATCTCCTTAGTTACCATAAGGAAAAATAACTCATTAATTTTAATACGTTCCTTTGAGTTGGTTTTGTAAAAATTGTTGTAGGCAGCGCAGTTCAAAGAAAAGTATAGCTACATTATGCGATATAAAACGTGTTATAAAATTATACGTGCAATCTATCACAACTTTAATAAGATGCATCAGTCTTTGTCGGGTGTAGTGACGTCAGTGTAATTTCCGTCTTCTTTCTCGTTGTTCCACATCGCGTAGTGGCTATAAGATCTGGAGCCGCATTAAAAGAAGACTTGGGCTCGATTTATGTTCCGTCCATCATGATTTAGGTTCACCATGGTTTTTCTTGAATGACTCCAGGCGAATATTAGAATATTAGGATGGTTCGTAACTTTAAGCCATCCACATAACCGTCTCCAACCCGCACCAGCCGCAGAACGCTACATTTGAAGAGCTGAGATTCATAGTGGTGTAAGTCACAATTATTTAGTAGTGTCGTTTTTATTAATATTATTTACTTTTTCCATAAGTATATTATGTAACAAATATTTCATTCTTAACTGAAATTCTGCATTCTATTTGCTTAGTTGCAAGAATGTTTTGGGATTTTAAAAAAATGTTTAAGAGGAAACTATTTTAACTGACGTACACCACTATAAATCTAAGCCCCTCATCTATGTGGAGAATACGCCGGCAGAAAATATTCTCGCTATTTTTCACCATCTCTAACTATGCTGCTTGAACAGCATGCGTTTTAATGCACATGGCTCGGCTCGCGTTCGGAATAATCCAGGTTCGATTCGTGCCGCCAGCGGTGTTTATGTAGTTTTACTCTTCCCGGACATACACGATTATTAGGGCTAGGAATACTTCGCGAGTTCAACGGCCAACATTCTAGAACCATTATTCTGAGTATACCCGAAGCCCCTCCATTTGTCCTGCTACTTATTCAGGCAGCAGACAATGAACGAATAGACGGGGCTTGAGTATGCATAGGACATTGGATTCTAGCATGTTGGTCGTTGAACTCGCGAATTTTTCCTCGTCCTAACGATTACGTATGCCCAATGAAGACAGGAACGCTCCTGAAACGTTGCTTGAAGCCTGCTTCTTTCATTTGTCTGTTGTGTTGTCTGTGAATGCATTCTTTAAAGTCGCTCTGTTCGTTAGTCCTGTCCTCGTGGTTCTCGCCCACAGTTGTCGCCATCTTATTTTATTTGTCTGTTTACTTTTTTTTCTATCATGTCTCCATAGAAATTTCATACGTTTATTCCCTTTTTGGAACTGTTTGTATGTTAATGTACTTCTTGACATCACACACAAGTAGGCTTATACTTTTTATCTTCTATTTTCCAGTTGTGTTTTATTGTAGGTTTTCAACCACACAGAAACGATCGCTCGTAGTAAGCGCGTGATCAAGAACGTAGTTCAGTTTGTTTGAAAACTGATTTTGAAAATGTAAAGTACTTTTTCGGCAGTAAGGGATTTGGGAAAGGGAGGCGACTTTGTTCTGTGCGTCATTATGGGACGACGTTAAATGT
>PNEQ01021139.1:10255-31955 GCA_003012365.1 Medauroidea extradentata
GTCCCACAGTAAACGTTTCGTTTCATAACATTTAACTAATTGTCCGATCATTTCATGATTATCCATGATGACAGTTTCGTTGTGGAGGCTTGTTGAGTTTGCAGTGCAGAATTGTGTCTTGTACGATGCGAGGCAGACAGCGCAGGTATTCACTTGACGCACAGCTCGGGGCGAGGCACCTTTGAGCACTGCTCTTCTAGCGACAAGCACACGGCTCGCCTCGAATTGTGCGACGCGAACGCCTCGTAGCGAGCACACCCGGTATTCACAGTCCGAGGCAAAGCCGAGCCTTCGCCACGAGGCATTCGCAGCGAGCAGCCTCGCACTGTGAATACCGGCCTTTATCAGTTATTTGTCAACAGGGTTGGCTTGGGACCCGCCTTCACACCTAGTCTTCCGCAAACTGCGACCGCGCCCTCTAGCGGTCGTGCCACGGAGTGTTGAGGGAGGGGAGGGGAAAGGCGGACACTTAATTTTCTCAGGTAATTAACCCCGACCTCTCCCTCTCGACCGCTACTAGCGTAATTGGTTTGCTGCGTTAGACGTTGCAGTCTGCCCCTACAAACTTTCAGTGCACATGGTCGTACTGCCGCCAGTCGCTCGTCTCTTGTTTCCACCGTCCTATTCGTCGGCGCTGAGATACGGCTCTTGTTTGTTCGAATACTAGCGCACTTCATTCTACCTGGAGACGTTTGTGTCCGTTACTGCCCGCGGTGCAAGCAGTTATCTGACCTACTGATATACTTCTTATAGAGCTTGTAACCATAATTGGTAGAGACAAGAACGTTTTCGCGAAAAGATTTTTGCACCTCTTTGTTTCAGTGCCTTACGCACACGCCTGCAGTTTTGCTTCGTGGTCAGTGATTGGCTGTTTTAACTTCCAGCGTCTTGGGTGGGGTTCTATAAGCAAATCACAGACGCGCGGTGATTGGCACAGTCAAATGAAAAACGACTCTGCACAAATACACCCTGCCAATAACCGTATAATAGTTGTGCGCGTGTGCACGTAAGGCACTGAAACGAAGTTATGCAAAATTCTTTTGCGAATGTTTCATGTCCCTAGTAATTGGTAGAGACATGCAAAATTCGCGTTATTTTCTGACAGCTGGCTAGACTCCAAATGACTACAGGCTCAAGTGACTACAGGCTTGTTCAACGTCTCCCGCTGGCCGATATATTCGTGACTTGCCGTGGAGAAAGCGTACACGGTAGAGAGGCAAATCTCTGTAAAGATGTAACACACGTAAATGACAACGCATAAAAGTTCGTGGCTAACAGAATCGCATATTATGCTCTGTTATGTATTTGAAAGTGGAGTTTAGTCTGCTGCCTAATGATAACGCGAATTTTGAACGTCTCTCAAGTTATTGTTCATTCCTTACGGCCACGGATCGCTATGTTAACTGTTTTCACGGATATTATTTTAAAACTATAAAATGAAGCATATATCTTAAAACCGCCACAAAAATACGCTCATAATAGTTTTTGCTACGCAGCCTAAGTAGAGAGTTATATAATTTTGGCAGAACATGGACGTGACGTTTGAACGATTCCTGCAGCGGGTTGGTTTTACAAGAAAATTTGTTTAGTTTGCAATTATTGACTTTAATAAAAATTTCGTTAAGCGAACATTCAAAGTCATTATATTAGGTTGCCTCGTTAGCTTGGTTATTTGCTTATCACGCAACGTGATCACTTTTGAAGACTCGTGCCGGACGATGCCGTTGTTCAGCGGGTTTTCTCGAGGATCTCCCGTTTTCCCCGCCATTTAATTCCGGCGCTGCTCCATACTCACTTCATGTCACCCCTCACCAGCACTAAAGACCTTGATGTTAAGCGCTGACCAAAATCTCTCAACTCACTTACTCTCTTTTGGAGACAGTTTTGTCAAAAGTAGTAATAAAAATTTTTTTTTCTTCTAATTATGGCTATTCGATAAGGGGCTATATCTTTTTTATGTATTTAAACGTTATTGCGTATTGTTGCGTTTGTAGTGTTTACCCTTTCAAGGAGGTTATTTTCTCACTGTGATCGGCCATACTAGTTTTTTACTTGTCAGTCACTGTGTCGAAGATATCTAGGTGCGTCAAAAACATCTGTGTTTGCGCATGGCGCTGCAGAGCAAAATATTGTCTCGTGTATGAAGAGACATAACCAAGCAGGGGACTGTATTCAACAAGGCGGAAGTAAGTATCTATAAAAGCGTCGATTGAAATCCCTCAAGTTGATGGGAGTAGAAAATAACTTAAGAACAATCCTAGATAAAATGTTCTGCCATCTTTGAACCTAGAGTAAAATCCTGTCCTCAAGAATCAAGTGAACGAAATTACAGTGTCTTGTTATTATGCTTCAGAAATACGCCACGCGAGCAAAAATAGTTTTCTGTACGTATACTTATTTGTTTTTAGGATACAGGCTTAGAGAACTCTAATGTATTTTGCAGTATTTATACAGGCTGTAAGGAAATTAACAGTCGAAAACTCCTGGAGGTGATTCCTCATGAAAATGTAAGCAGACATTGTATGGGCACTTATAATATAAGTGAATATTAAGAAATGAAATGTTCACAAAATCTGACGGCAAAGTAATTTAACGCAATTTGAGGGTGGTCACCTCTATGATTTTCATGAAAGGAGAAGGTTCGAAGTCTGAATTTTTTTTACTTCGTTTTCATGTGGAATCATCTCCCGGAGTTTGGACTGCTAATTTCCTTACACTCTGTATAAATTATCATGCTTATTAAATTACTTAAAGCTAGAAGTATTAATATAATACTCTGTTAGCAACCGTGACATGGTGAGTTTTCGTTGGGCATCTTGTCACGCGACGTTTCTCTTGATACATGGGTAGAAAACTATTGTAAAATTGGGCACGACACAAACACATTTTACTTCTTCATTGTCTTGTTGTAAAATAACTTATAACTTGCAATTTAATAGTAAACCATTCGGAATATTTATTACTATAAGTAGTTATATTCATTGTAAGACTTTTTGTTTGTTTTGCGCAGACCGTTTACTTAGTTGACCCAGGATTCCAGAAGGAGTAAACTTCTAGTTGATCGAGTAAAGGATTTAGAGAACAGTTTCAGGAGATGGGTAAACACTGGGCGAATGAGGTTTCCAAATATACGGAATAAAGTTTTACTTTAACCAGGTTAACTCGGCGTTTTAAGCCCTTCTCTTGACTTTGTAACTGTAGGTTAAACAAATTTCATGGTCGATACTGGGGCGTTTTATCTTCCGAAGAGGTCTTTGGTAGAGTATCCTTCGCCCACCGCATGTTTTCTCTCTTTCTCTTCCTCCCAAATACTTATTTGTGTTTGTGGATTCTCGCCCTGTAGCTTGAGCGTTTATTTTCCCAACTTCACGTATATAGGTGGCGTATAAATAAAAAAAACATTGGCGGGCACAGAATTTTGCACACCTGCGCATCTTTGAGCCATTTACGTTCCAATGCTCGCTATGCCAAAGAAAATCTTTAAAGTGATAAAATGATATCGGGTTGTGTTTAACTTGTACGTGTTATAAATTAAGAATTGGTATTTTGCACTTACAAGTGCACTCACCTTCCTGCGGAATCATTTGCTGTTTTTGTTGTCTAAAGACAGTCCACTATCGGTTGCAAACTGCCTTTTGTTTCGCTCAGAAACTTAAGTATTAATTTTTTTTTCTAATGTACTACTTTGGACTTGGGCAGAATACTGAAATTTACGAGTGTAGTATTGTTTATATTCTAACCTGGTGTTAGGGTTCTTTTTGGATTTGTTAATAAACTGAGAAATCTTCATGGACGATCGTCTTTACGAGCGCATGTTACCAAGTCGTTAAAAACCCATAAATGAAAATATGACTTTGGACTTCCTGCTACTTTCGTTAACAAAGACTTACATAAGTGATAATAGTTCTGTTTAGCATACTCTCGTACATCAGGAATAGTTCAAAGTTCGCGGAGTATTTAATTTGTAAATTGCAACAGGTCGAATTCGATTTTTTGGTAAAAACAATTTAGTTATTACTTTTATCTGCTTCGCGCAATTTAACTATCTTCATTTGAGACCAGAGCCGGCGGGATTTAAACAGACGCAGAAGAACCTGAGTGAATGGGCTCAAATTGCTGGACGGAATTCACGCACGGTCCCAATACTCGGTAACATTGCTCGCAAGTGCAAGCGCGTAAAGAGAAGGGAATAATTTTGTACTGGTAGCTACAGTAAATATCCCGATCAAACACAGTCGGTTACCTAATAGCAGGGAGTAATTGATCGCTACAAACTCTGACCTCCCGGAAAGCGTTTGTGGCCGCTGTTTCCGTTTCACGGATGTACAGTCCATAGGAGATCGTTTTGGCGTGCTTGTACATTCCAGAGTTCGTTTTCACGTCTTGTATGCGAGCGAGCCAGAGAGGTAAATAGAGCGATAAAGGATGGGCGCGGGGTTCGGTAATGTGCGATATGATGGTGTTTAAGTGAAACGCGATGCTAGCCGGTTTATATTAGGTATTAAGGTTGCAGCAGAAATAAAAATTGCTAACGAAATAAAGCAGTTGCATTATATATTGATTACTCACATTGTGATTATGCCGTAGCATAGTTACCTTGTATTTTTCAATATTTCAAATTAAATTTACGAACCGACGGTTTATTTAGGGCGGCAAGTTATTTCCCCGTCACTCCTCTCGTATCTTTTTGCCCATGCTGACCAAGGGGTGCAAGACCAATGTTGACGGCCTCTTTGTGTGACCAAATTGAACCGGGCCGTATTGCAGTCCTATACCAATTTTTTAAATATTAAAATCATTTTTCTGGTAAAATGCGCATTTTTCTATGAAATACGGCAGCGTTCAATTTGGTCATGAACAAAATGGCAGCGTTACAGTCTAGTTTTATGAGGTCTTTGATGCAGATGATACATCCCAACTGCCGGTTTAAAGGCAGGATACAAATCACAATCGTAGAGGTACAGAGACAGAAATATTTTATGAGGACAGCGCTGTATGCTCATCTGGGTAGAGAATATCATCACGCCTCTTCTGCATTCCACAGCTCTCGTGTGAAGTGTGGCCCGTCTAGGAAAGGGTTTGGAAAGAGAGGGAAGGGTTGACTCTTTCCAGAGATATCCCGCCCGCGCGCGCACACTGTGCTTTGCTCGCACGATGCCGGTGTTATCTCACTTCCGTGCGTAAATGCGACGTTGCTTGTAACGCGAGGCTTCCTAATAAGCGGAGATGAAATGAGCTAACCGAAATTTCCGTCGTTGCAACAAGCCTTCCCTCCTCTTCCCAACCCCTTTTCCCCTCTTCCTTTTGATGTCAGATGTAAATAGATAACCTTCGCAGTTATTAGTAAGTGTTAATTCGTGCCGTGCGACTGAGAGAAATGTCACGCGACACCATGCTGCCACATCCAGTCGCAGAAACTTCGACTACGGAGGATCATTGCCGCCAGTAACAGGTAGCGTGGTGGATTGGCCCCCACGTACGTAGAATGTACTGTAATGGTAGACCAGGAGCAATCCCTCGTAATGGGCGCTGTCTACGTCGGAGACCTTGCATGATAAAGGATACGAATTTACATTTTAAGATTAATGTGTCTCAATACCTGTCGAACCTACATGTATAATGGCACCACTGGCTTTCTTGTTCATCTGGAAAGGTACGATGTCGAGCGTTAGACTGGAATACTCAGTCGTCAATAAAATCTGAACTACTCATCAAAATGTGATTAGATTATTTTTTGCCGAGTAGATATTTCATCAGCGGACCTTTATTTATATAGCACTATGCGGTAATATGAATTACTTTCGAGTTAAAAATTTCATAAACTATTGTTAAAAAAAATAATGGCTTGAAACTACAAAATCGACAAAAATGGAAGACTGTCATTTTTATATTTTTAAATAGAATATGATAATATGTAGGCCTATAAATAACCGAATTTAAAAATACTCGCGTTTTCATCTTAATATATAAAATGTAGTGTCCTGGCACACTCGCTAATCGACGCACAGCCCAAACCGCTGGACCTAGAACCATGAAATTTTGAGGGAAGCTTGTCCTTGGTCCGTAGGCACGCATTAAGAATGGATTTTTCGAAATTCTATAATTAAGTGGGTGAAATGGGGTGAAATGTGTTTTCAAAGAATCTCTGATATCTCATTAACCGGGAAAGCTATCATATTTTTTTAACTTTATAATATTGCCCAAAATATGCATATAAATGAATTTTTCGATTTTGCGAAATTCGAAAATGAAGGGGGTGAAAAGCCATTAAATGTATTTTTCATTAAAGTATTTTTAAAATTTTTCTAAATTCATTCTTGAAAGCTCTTAAAAAATAAAACGTGTTTTTAATTAATCCCACTTATATCCTAAACCAGTGGAAATATTGAAATGGTTTTTGCTTTAAAATAAATCTTACGCAAATATAAAAAAAAGTAATTCCAGGATTTTTTGAAATTCGTCCTTGAAAGCTGTTAAAAAAATAAAATAAAATATGTTTTCAAATAATCATCCGTACCGCGTATACCCGTTGACATACCGAGATGATTTTTTGATAAGAATGAAGCTTATGTAAATATCTACAAATTAAATTCAGGATTTTATGAAAGTCGAAAATTAAGGATGTGAAAAGCAGTAAAATGTTAGTCTCCCGAAATAATTTCAGCAGTTGTTTCTTTTTGCCAGCCTTCTCATAAACAAAACCTCTTTGGACTGTAGCCTGTACGTACGAAAGAATTATCATGGCCTGCTTTTAAGCATTCACTCAGGTATTGTATAAAGTTTGTGATTCGTATCCCGTGCAAGACTTTGCGATGGGAATTACTATGACATCATACGAGAATATTGCGCGCGCTCTTTACACTGAGCTAAGACGATTTACAGTTCACTGTTATTGAGTACGCTAGCTGTTAAATGTCTTCATCACATATTTTATCCAGGGTTACTGTTTACATTACATAATTTCACGCGGGCAAAGCCGCAGCTGGCCAGCTAGTTAGAATATAATTTTAACTCCTGTAAACCTCTCGCGTAGAGATTTTCTGATAGTAAAATAATTTTCAAATAAAAAAAACCGAGTATTTCTTTAATTCGGTTTAAATAGAGTCACAGATATTATCGTATAAACATCATTAAAATGACAGTTTTCCATTTTTGTAGAGTTTGTGGTTTCAAGTCCTTATTTTTCTAAAAACAGTTTTTAATATTTTACTCGAACGTAAAGCATACTACCGCATAGTGCTATATAAATAAAGGTCCGCTGATACAATATCTATTCGGCAAAAAAAAATCTCATCGACTTTTGATGAGTAGGTAAGTAAGCCTCTGCTACAATACCTTGCGCCTGGTCCGCGGATGTCCCATGTCCTCTGTCCTCTCTGGCATTGTAATCATAATGTTGCCACAATAGATATCCGGAGTTGTCCCAACTGCTACGTTAAGAAAACCACCACCAGGCAGCAGTAAATGCTTTGTACCGCGTTTCGATCCTAATTTGAGTTTGATGTATTTGTTTTGATGGAGAGTTTTAGCGTGGTTAATAAATTTATTTGTAATCTATCCTTGAGCCTCCATTTTGGTGTTTGTTTATGTATTGCATACATTTTCATGACGTCAAATTCTTCTTCTTTTTTTACACAAGTGTTGGGACAAGGGGCATGATGGGACAACCGTGGACAAAAATTAAAAATTGACTAATTAGCCGAGGACAGGGACAGAGGACACCCGAGGACTGCCCGACTTCTGCATTTAATTTGGCATGCCAATTTTCTGTAACGTTTTTATGCTTTCAACAATACAAAGGAAATAGTTTCTTACATTATATACAGTTTGCATTGCTTGACTACTATTGCTTAGACTATACATGTGACCACCCGTAGAAATAAACGACTTTCGTTCTCCGAAGGTTACTAGTCAAAAACTAAGAAAGGTAGTGAAGAAGTGACAATTTAGTAACTATTAAGGACGCTGGACCCATAAAAATTCAAAAATTTATATTTATATTTGTGCCAAACACTGTTCAACATTTACACATCAGATAACATGTCATTTCCCCAACAAAAAAAAAAAAATGGTCCCATAGTTTTAGCGCATACACCTATCAAATAAAAAAAAAAGTGGCAGTTGCGGTGTAGCCAAAATAATAACAAATAATTTACTTGCAGGAACAAGATAATTCATATTGTTACTTAATGATGTGAGCTACTTTAAAACACTTTTGCAAACACAAAGTGATAAATTTTTGTATTTTTTAAAAAAATTAAGAAAAATTAGTACATTTTTGCATAACTTTGACTTTTGGCTATTAATGAAATTTTCAAAACTAACTTTTGTCAATCATACCATAAAATGCATTGGTACACCGACTTTCAGTTCCTGTAATTTTGAATTCATTAGTTAATTACTTTCTTTTATTTTGGCTACAAAACAATGGCCATTTTGTGACTTTTGATGAGTGATTATGCAAAACCTATGGGGTATATTTTTTTTTTATTTGGGGAAATGACGTGTAATCTGATGTGCAAAAGTTGACCAGTGTTTGGCACAAATATAAAAAAAAATTAAATTTTACAGGTCCGGCGCGTTTCACCTCAGTTTTCAACGCATTTTTACATTTTTATATTTGTACCAGATATTTTTTCTTATTTTAGACATAAATTGTGACTAAATCTTCCTCTTCGGAAATTGTTGTATCTCTCATAGTTTTCGCGTAATGAGTTGTAAACGTCGAAATTTTGCACTTTATGGCTTTATGTACGCCACTGAAACCAACTGACATACCAAACCGAAAAAAATTCACAGTGTATAACAGTGTTGTAGTCTATAATTTGACATATATAAAAACAAAAATAAATACATTTTTGTATTTAAAAAAAATTAAAATGTTTAAATTTTCGTTTCAAAATTCTGCATTTTTTATTAAATGCACAAATATTTTATTTTTTGTTTTTATGTGTGTCATTTCATAGCCTACAACATTGTTATATATTGTGAATTTTTTCGGTTTGGTATGTTGGTTGGTTTTAGTGGCGTACATAAAACCGTAAAGTACAAATTTTGACGTTTACGACTCATTATGCGAAACCATGAGAGATACAACCATTTTCGAAGAGGAAGATTTAGTCACAATTTATGTCTAAAATAAGAAAAAAAAATGTATGGTAAAAGTATAAAAATAAAAAAGTTGTTGAAAACTGAGCAGAAATGCGCCCTTAAGAAGGTAAAATCTGTGCCATGTCAGACGGTCATTGGTTTCGCGAAATTTCACCATCTCTAATCTTAATTGAATTTAGGGCGCTGCTTACTGTTCGCTTCAAATGCATTGCAGTGTGTTAGTATCTACGTTGTTACGAAACTATTCCAGTGGACATGTACGGGATGTATGAGAAAGAAACGTGCGCTGAACTTTGATACAGATTTTCCTCTGAATATAATTACATGGTCATCGCTTTCAGTCCCACAGTAGAAATGGACCGGCGGAAATCTTGCACGCCAGTTGGCTAGTAGCGATGCGGTAAGTTATGCGCGTTTCAGGTCGTCCTTATAACTCCGTCGATTCTGAGCCTCGCGCTCCCGCTAATTTTTTCCTTTGTTTAAAAGAAACATTTTAAACATAGAGGCCTGGTGAGGATGATATGACGTATGGTGCAATGGCGGAATTCAAGGACAAATGAAATGGGTCTACATCGAAGAAACCCGCCGGCAAACGGCGCCAGCCATTGAAAAGTATCTCTCATCATCTACGACTTGAGAACGACTTGATATACAAGCACGTATTCCTACTGTTTTGTGAAAATATTTTTTTTTAGCCTGAAAGTTAGCATATTTCGTACAAAGGTTTTGTTAAAAAATAGTAGTTTTTTTCTTTAGCATGTTAGCCAGTGACTATGGCTTTAGCTAATTATTTCGCTACAGGCGTTTTCGTTACAGTCAACTAGACAAAACAGATTGCGAAATGGGCAAAAATGTGTCCATAGCACTAAAGTAAACTTACCATAGATAAGGACTTATTTTCTATGAAAGTTTAGCTGTCTCGGCATGCGTTGCAGTGTCCAATAAAACTCATATATTTTTTCTTTCACTACATTTCGTGCTTACCCAATTCAATCCCCTACCACTCCTGCCACATTTTTTTTTTTTCGAAACCGTCGTAGAGGCACGCATAATAACTCACAAAGTTTCAACGCAAACGGGTGAAAGGTATAGGAAAGTGTAGAAGTCAAACCAACATTAATTTTATGTAGTAGGCTAAGTAGATTATTTGAAGAAAATACATTCAACCGATAATACAGAACGTCTTTTGGGAGGCTGGCGGTGTGTGTTCATGCGTTATTAATGTTTCAGAGTTCCGCAAGTGTCGCAGTTTTTTTACATACCTCTTTTCGGTATTTCGTACAAGTCGCGATACACGTCTGTTAATATTTAACGCACTAATGCGTGGCATACGAAGACAGTTGGTAATGGAGCTTACGGTGTGAAGCTAAGAAGACAGTCGCTTGTGAAGACATCGGTGTTATATATTTTGTAAGACCGGACTTTTTCTTGGTTTTTAGGAAAGGTTTGGGAGGGAGGGAGAACTTTTGAGAGAGGATTGTATGATATTCCCTTTTTGTAAACTTGGCGCCAACAAAGCTTTCGTCCCGTGGTTCTTGTGCTCTCTTCTCCTCTCCCCCGTTCGCTCACCCACCTTCTGTTCACCTCTCTCTCTCTCTTTCCCCTTCCCATGTTTGTCGGAGGGTGTGTGTAGTTCGTAAGGCTGCGAGACACGTCTACTGAAGTTGTGGTAACTTGGTCGACAGTTCATTATGTCGTGAGATGCATCCTGGCCGTGGGTGCCTCGACCTGAGTAACTTATTACGTCCTGGTCGTATCACCTAGTCCATTCTCTAGTTGAGAGGGCTACGGTCATTTTCTTGCTGCCTTTTGTTTGTGTTGTTTGAGTTTGAAACTCAAGAATGCAACAGTATCCATGCTGTGATTTGTAGTAACCTAACAAAGCGTCTGGCATCAAACAGAAAATAAAGATGTCCTTTTAATTGCTATACTTAGAAGTTCCTTTCATGAATATTTCTGCGAGTTGTTTTTATCCTACACAGTTCTGAACGGGTTAAATAATTACTTGTGTACTGAGATTTTGATCTTCATTCGTTGGCTTTTTTTTCAAGTCCTGCAGCCTGAAAATGTTTTATAGCCATTTTTGAAACTAGTATTTTTTTAGTAATTGTGCCGAATTGGTAAGATCTTAGAGACGTTTGTTTGTCTTTTTTTCCCCTCAGGAAATTTACTAAAAACTTGATACGCATGGGCCGATTTGTGTTACTTTTGCTAATTTTTCCTTAATTACTTGCGTGCGTTCGAGCACAGCCTGGCTTCGAGCGTCCTGATCACGTGACCTAGAAAACTTTTTAACTGCTACAGGTTTCGTAAACGTTCAACGTCGTCGTCACACCATTTCGCTTCTGAATTAGTAGCTGTTCTGAGCCCGAGGGCCAGAGGGGAGAACTACGCGATACGACGTGGCGGGGGAGTTGTCTTGATCAGGCGAGATGGTGGGCGGGACAGACAGCAGCCTCGTCGACCCGAGATTCGTGTCTTCCTGCCCGTCAAGCCGTCAATCAAGTGTTAGCCGGAGCGCGTGGTTGGGTAGAGTCTACTCCCCATGTCCTCTCCGCTAGCAAGTTGTTGTACGCTCCCTTCCGGGTTGAACGGCCTCCTTTTGCCAGGTTCCCGTCGCAGTTTTCGTACATCATTCGTCTCCGCTGTCGTCAAGGAAGACGTTTCTCGTCAGAAATGATAGTGCGAAGTAGTGGCGTGGTGACGTGCACTCAGCTCGCATTCGGTGCGACTGGGTTCCAATTTCCGTTCCGACCATTCTGATTTCTGCTTTTCGTGGTATTCTGAAATCTCTAGAGGAGATTGCTGGGATGTTTCCTTACAAAGGTTTATTACGGATTTCCTGCCTGTTCTTGACTCTCAGACCGAGCGAGATATCGCAACGATAACATGAGCTGAAAGTGTCCATTTTTCAACCCCTTCGGAAATAATTCTTCTCCGTGCTAGAAGGGACATTAAATTAAACTCGGTACTCTGCACCGTAATGAGTTGGGCTTTGATGTTTTTTGTTAATAAATATTATTATTACGTACGGAAGATGCCGTAGTCACATAATTAACTCAAATTTTTACTGTTGGATGCAGTAATGCATTACAGAAAATGCATTGAAGATTAATAATAATAATAATAATAATAATAATAAATAATTTACGTGTTGTCTTTGTTTAAAACTGCTCGTTGTATTGCAGAACCATTTCAACTGCCAAGAATATTTCGTGAGTCACAAATGTCAAACATTTGCCCTCGTCCTTAGTTATCCCATATTGACTGATAATTTACACGACCCTACGCCTCGTTTTGTCTTATACAGACGAAGTTTACAACGTGAATTGCATCGCATTTCTATATAATTTTTTCACTCGATGATTTATTTTTTTTTGTAGAGCATTCTTAAACAGTCTGATAAAAATAAAGTGTAATGCAAGGATGTATTGTCGGTGCAGGAGAAAATATTTTCTATGAATTTTTCACTTCTAGTTGATAACTTTGTCCCCTCTGGAAAATACCCCATTATCACTTTTATGACGTGAATCACCCATGAACGATCATTTTTATTAAATTCTCGCACTGGCTTTGTTTTTGCCAGATATTGTTTTTTTATGGTAGGGCCTACATGTATTTGCGTGTGCATTATTGCGGTAAAGATAACTCGTGAAGCATCTGGTAGTGAATGGTCGAAACATAGCGTACCCTTCTCAAACCGCGTTTCTCAACGCCCCTCTTATTCTGCCCAAAGACATTACACATCGCTATAAGAGCTGTAGTCACATGTTTATAACTGCCTGTCCGTGTCGTCAGTATGTATGGAGGGTGCGTCAGAGAATACCATGCTGTCAGAATCATCGTGGCGGGAAGTGGAGGAGAAGCATCAGTACCACATTGGTTTTCTGCGGAGACATCACAAAATAATACTGAGGAGCTGTTATGGCGGAGTTAATTCCCTGTGGCGGGAGATTTTGTATGTTTCTCTTTGTGATAGGCCTTAATTTCTAAGTAATCTTATTGCTTGGCCCAGTAAAGTTTTTCTGGTAGACCGTGATTGGAATCAAATTAATATTCGCCACCAGCTTGCCGATTTAATTTAAATGCGGATTTATTTGATTATATTTGTTTAATCACACTTCAAATTATATACACATAGGCCTACCACAATGCAAATTACGTTTCTTTTGTATAGAGAATGTAAAGTAAAAATTGTCTCTGCATACCCCTTGGACAGTCGTAGCAGAAGGAATTACTGTAATTGTAGCAGGTGTACGTTGCAAGCTAACTCGAAGGACGTTACTAAATTACCAAACCTCTGCGCTACAAGAAAACTAGTAAGTTCCTAATATTTCACTGCCTCTCATGATTTTTCGGCTAGTAGAGGTAGGTTCTCAAATTACCGAAGTAATTCGATGTTCTGCCTACACATTTTGTTAAGAAAGTGATTTCGTAAAACCCTTGAGATAAATCATGTGAAGTTGCTTGAAGGAAGAGGTTGGTACTATTTTTAATTCGTCTCTTAGAAATTATCTAGTAAATATCTCTGTCGTGATAGGCTACAAAAGTTTACTGATGTTGCCATATGTAATCATTTTTAAACGAACCTCAAGGCGATAGCCTGTTTATCAATGTTTGCAAGTCGTAGTTAATTTACGCATCCACAGTAGTTAAAAATCTCACTTGTTTGCGAATGAATTCTCGAATTTCCGTGTCTCTATTTTAAGAAAAGCAATAATTCGAGAGTTCGATGGTCTGCATATAACATAAACGTATGTCCATTGTCTCATGTGGTAATGTAGGCTACTGTGTTACGTCATACTGTCAGGGTTGTTCTTCAAAGGGAAGCAATAATATTATGTTACCGAGTTCGCAATGGCTGAAAAATGGTTAATGAAAAATAACTTTTATAGCGTGGCATGGATTCATCATTTTGCAAATTAAAACCTCAACGTGGTGCTTCTTTGGTAGGATATCGTTAGATTTGAACGAACTAGATTATTGTAGAAGTTGCCAATAAGATTGATATCTTAATTTATGCTTGCCAAGCAGCACACCACTTGAGCTACAGCCCTTTGACAAATCCGTTTTTGACACTTAATAATAAAGAAATATTCTTAAAATTATTACTGTAATAGTCCAAGCAGAGTGGCTTTCAATCCCGCCAAATAAGTAAAACAATGTTTGGTAAAGTACTAGTTCGGGCTAAAGCTGCAACGTCTGCACTGTGTCGTGCGGATTTTCTGCAACTGAGATTTACATGTTCGTCACTTATACCATCTACGAGAGTGCTTCTGCTCCTTCAGAACTCGCAAGAAAAGAAAACACAATGGAACACTTCAACGGTCGCAGACTGCAACTATCTTATCCCACGACAGAGTATGCAAATAAAAACAAACTACTAACGAAAGAGCTTACTAGAGAGGCATTCATATGACTCACGTTCGGCATATAATGATCCTTTCTCTTTATGGTGAATCATGTAACTTACGTCTTGAATTGTACGGTAATTAGGAACTAAATCCGACGTTTTAATGTAATCTTCGCTACCCTGAGAGAATAGCGAATCGTTAAAATCAAAGAAAAGCCCTGGATTATAAAACAAAACTCTTAGCGAAACTAAGACTTATTTTTCTCGAAAACTAAGGAAAGTTAGTATTGCAAACGTCCGAGATAGTAATGCTGACAAAAAATTGTGGCAATTCTCCAGGAAGTGTTTAAAATAAATATGTAATTAAGTTTTTGTGTTGGAACCAATTTTTTTAGAAGTACCAAAACTGTGTTATCACATTTCACTTCCAGGATTTTAAGCCGACATATATGGACTAATTTTCGGGAAAAATGAGAAATTTTAGCGTACCGTAATACTGTGCATAATACGAGTGTTTTAGTTTGCCGTCTATCAGAAATCTCTCAGCACTGATTGATCTGTCAACGCTGGTTGAGACGGCAGTTTCCGTCAGTTATACTGAGTGTTGTTAACTCTGTACATTGTGTAATGCCAGTTACTCCGCAAGACAACATTTACTGTGCATACTGTGGAATGAATATCTCAGGTCCAGTTTAAAACTAAAAATGTCGACTGATATTGCACCAAACATGTACAATATATAAAAAGCGTACTTAGTAGTGAAATCGAGAAAGTGTGTGGCTGTTTTTTACGTTTCACTTCGTAAAAGCCAGAACGACATTGAACGGAACATTTTTTTCTGTCATTTTGAAACAGGAAAATTCATCTACAGGGCATTAATAAAGTACCAAACAGACACGCAGGATTCTTTATCTCCATGTACTTCATAAAATGTATAGAGTCACCTCTAAAAGTCTGAGTTATATATTGGAAACAGTGAATATATATTTTTCCAGTAATTTCCACTGATTTCATTTTTTTACAACCGTTCCATCGTGAATCTGTCGGAAAGTACAGATTTCATCAGCGAACTAAATTAATTTGTTGAATAAGATATTTTAATAATTGAAAAGGTAAAGAAAAAAGTGTTTTTAGGCCTACTCAAATGTACAACAGTTCAACAGTTACATTTCATATCATTCTGCTACAACGTGTCCTTAGCTCAAGAAAAGCATGCACACAATAAAAAAAAACACCACATATATAGTGTGTGTGCGTGTGTGTGAATGCAGATATATAATGTTTCCGGCGAGAATCGAACCCTTGAAACATTAAGCTATCAAACCATCACTACACGGTGAACATACTTGATATTGCTGCTGATGTAATTACTTACTGCCCATGCTGTTAACGTGCGATGTGTGTTAATATTGTACATAGTTGTGTAAATAATAAACTGTTAGTACCTAAGTGATATGTATATATTTTTAATCAACGTAACTTCATTACGAGCAACAGAGACAAACTGAACAGAGCTATTCACAACCTAAGAACGAGAATACTTATTACTATGTAATGTAAATATAACTGTAAATTTTATTTTGTAACTTATCTAAACACATAACTTACTTTTTAAAAAGAAAATACAGAAAAGAGTTAAAGTTTTGCTTTGTAAATAATGGTAAACTATGTATTACATGTAGACTTAGATAATGTATAATTGTTCATATGATATTTTAAGAGCTAGACTGCAGTGATTAAATCGTGAAATATAGAACTAACTAATTCAGGATGTTACCCTTATCTGTAGTTCTGCCACTTTTGTATCAGTGTGTTGAAAATACCACTGATTAGTCTGTTGAAAACCTTGTAACATCTTGAGTCTGTTGAAATTCCACCGATTCTAATTCAAAGTGTGATGGAGGAGAACGGAAACATGAAGGACTGCACGCCAGTGCTAAACCTTGAGCGTTGATATTAGTATGTTTCTGATGTGCGTATGTGGATCACCAGTAATTCTCATGCGCTTTAAGGGTACCATGGTAGACAACAATTTTCATCATCATGCTTTTATTTTGTATTTGTACAAGATTTCTTTAAAGACCTAATTTGTGACTGAATTTTGATCTTGTGAAAATGTTTTAATGAATCATTGTTTTTATATAATGGCTTGCCAAAGTGAACATTTGCATGTGACGGTTTTTGGGGGCCTTCCTAGATAAACTGTGTTTGTGTGTGAGGTAGGAGCGGTAAGGTTGCCACTAAACGGCGTATATAATGTATAATCGCCTCTCCGCGCAAGTTTCTCAGCTGCCGTGCAGTACTTTACTATTATCCTTTTTCCTGTGGGACTTTAAGCGGTGGTCACGTTATTTTGTTTGTGGGCAGCGTAGTTTAAAGTCTAACGCTTATTTCTATAGTTGTGATTTTCGAATACGGTTGTTATTTTTACATATACGGCAGTATGGAAATGTTATTTTTGGCCATTTTTAAGAGTCCGAAAATTATGTTTCTAATAAACGTATTGAATTTTTTTAACTATAGCGACATAGTTTGAAGTGTCTGTTCTTTTCGTAAATAATCAAAAATTTAACGCGTAAAACAATTTCGTCAAAAAAATAGTCGTAACTCGCTGCAACGCGTTTGAAGCGCAGGCTGGGTTACCAAACTGAAATAGTTAACACTGAATGACGATGTGTAGGCTATAAGGTCTCCTAGCCTATATAAAACTACAAGATAATAGATGTTTATATTTTTAGAACATTTTTGAATTTGTCATTTTTTTTACGTACAAAAATATTTTATCATTGTTTTTATAAAAGAAACTTTGTAGATACCTGACGCATGGCCGGTGTTGTAGCGCGTCACACGTATTCGTTTTTATGCAAAACCGGTTAATTTATTCCTGTTACAGTTATCTACGAAAAGAACAAACACTTGAAACTACGCTTCTATAATTTCAAAAGTTTAGCACGCTTGTAACAATTATGATTTCGGAGCCTCTCAAAATGCCTAAAAACTCTTGCAACTCCGAAAATATTACCTGAATTTGTAAAGTGCAAAGCGAGACTGGTTTGTGTTTTTAGTGTGAAAAATGTTGTTACATTGAGCGTAGCATTTGAATGTGCGGACTCCAGATGGTAGCGTTTCTAAAGTGTAACAATTTAATTCTAATAATAGGGATGCCGAGTGAAGTGGCGCAACACGCTGGGCTTGCATTCAGGCTGACCCGGGTTTGATACCCGGCTCCGGCCATTCAGATTTCTGTTTTCTGTTAGGTTGTTGAAGATATAAAATGAACCCTTTTTACCACAGTCTGAAACAGCATAATATGTAACAAATAAATTAAATGTAATTGTTACTATAGGGTGGTAAAATGTACGAAAGAAGGTAATTAGTCGCATGTCTATGTTTGTATTACAGACTGGTGGAAGGATGCAAATAGCCAGAGCAGGGGCCTTAAAAGTGCACTGTACGAGGAATAACGTAATAGCAATATTTTACCTGAGTTTCTGTGATTATATTGATTTTACCAGTACATTTACATATTATTTTGTTTCCTTCCAGGTGAGTCAAGAATATGCTGAACTTCAAGCGTAACGCATGTCTCCATGAGCGTTAGGGTAAGCGTATTGTAATTATTAATTTTTTCTAGATTAGGTTAATTATACTACAGGTTAGAGAGAAAGTGTTTTTTTCTTATCGGAGAGTTTGGTACAGAGGAATTTTCTGCCGCCGGCTTCGCTGCTTTTGCTGAGGGTCCAGAAGAATACGAAACCGTAGTAAAATAAAATTTAATTGGAATTGACAAAAGTCATTTAACTTAATTTTAAAGTGAAAATAAACCAATTTCGCATTAATAAGCTTAAAGTTTAGCGAGATGATTCCTTTTAATAAACAAGGTAGAGTTATGTAATGCACGGTTTGTTTGGCGCTAGTTAAGAAAGTATTAAGCATTTTCTAACTTCAGTTAGATCTGTAACAGCACTAACGATAAGCAAATATTTACGATGTTATCAATATGTATTCTATTCGACAGCTAGGCTAAAGTTCCATAAATGTACTCAGTAGTAAAGTTATGACTCTAAATACAAAAATTCTAGTTTGTGACCACCTCTCACTCTTAAGAAGAAATTCTCGGTAGAAAATTGACATTGAAAACTAACATTTGTTAAT
Organism: Medauroidea extradentata; assembly: GCA_003012365.1. Lineage (NCBI taxonomy): Eukaryota > Metazoa > Arthropoda > Insecta > Phasmatodea > Phasmatidae > Medauroidea > Medauroidea extradentata. The sequence goes on from PNEQ01021139.1 coordinate 28,875, forward strand.
CATCCAAAAGTGCGGAAAATTAGGTAATATCATTCCGGGCGCGTTTTAATAATAACAAGATCTGCATCTGCCAAAAATGGTTCCTAATACCTTTCACTTAATTAAATAATGGGATTGCTTGAACCTCGTGTGTATCGCGTGTTGCCTATCTGTAAGGCTCCAAATTTTCTAAGTCTGTTTTCTTGAATATCGTTAATTAAGGCTATGATCTTTCATTTATTTCAAACAATTGCAAATAACTCGAATATTTTTACACAGTTTTGCCAGAGCGCTTTTAAAAATAATAATGTAGGCGTACAATTTACTAGCAAAAAATTATTTCGTTTAATTTTGACTTACTTTGACAACAAATTGTGTGATATATCAGGGGCAATTATCTAAAAATCCGTTTGGTGGATTGCAACAGAAAAATTAAGATACAAACGATGATAAGTGTTGAAACTGTAAGAATGAATTTTTAATATATGTATTGATTTGCATTTAAAAAATATATTTTCGAAACCACTTAAAAAACTAAAAAAGCGAGGACATAAGGTGGGTTCTCACTCCACGTGTTGAATTATTTTATTTATTTATTTTTTAATTATGAGAAGAAAATATGTGACATTTGCAATTATAGCGTGAATTCAATTTATATTGCGCTACGGTATAAGCACAGCGTTTTATATTTTAACATATATTTAGGCTGCAATCAGTCATTGATATTCTTAATTTGCTGGGCTGGATGCAGTCTAAATATAAGGTACAAAACTGTTATTCATGTCCTGTAGCGCAAGGTAAATAGATTTCACACTATAGTAGCAAATTTCATACTTTGCTTCTCAGAATTTAATAAAAGTGAAAACTAAAATTATTCAACACGCGGCGTGACCATTTTTGTTCATTGGAGCAGTCTGCTATACAAACTGTGTTATTTAGGGTCTTATTCCTTAGTTTTGCAGTGATTTCGAAAATGTTTTTTATTGCAACATAATACTCATATCAAAATTTTGCTCAACGGTTTTGACACTAATATGTCATAATTAGTAGCTGGATTTTTTGTAGTAGTGTACTTAACGGTTATTAGATTTCATCATCCAAACACCATTTTTTTTTTGTCGTGAAAATTATCCGAATGAAGCTAAAAAATTTTTGCTGACGAATGGTAAATTATTTTTAAAAACGCATCCACAGTATTGTCATAGTGTGACTGCACATTGTCTCAATTTTTCAAAGTTTTTGGTTAATTAATATTTGAGTTATTGGCACCAGTCTGACAAAAAAAACTGAGGAATGAGCCCTTAATAGCCAAGAAATTCCACGGAAAAAATTATATGCAAACAATAGGCTTGGAACAACGCCATTATGTACTGAATGTGAAATATATTCGAAATTAATTTTTCACAGATTTCAGATCTTGTTATTAACTAAACCACTCCCGAAAATTCATTATTTATCCTTACTTTTAATTAGTTTAGCAATTTTTTTTTCACCAATGTCTATTTTCAATCTCGAATTCCTCTTGTACTGTTTGCATCAACAAAAAAACTTTCATTACATGACCTTACCTCATTTTTCGCAAAAAATCATCTCACAAAGTTTGGGTCACACTTTCCTGAGTACCTGATAATGTTTATGTAACATTATTTAATGTTCTACGCAGTTGAACATACTAAAAATAAAAGTTACGACGCGAATATGCCTATGAGATGTTCACGATAAAGTGAGTTGATTTAAAATTTATATTTTGTAAACAAATCACATCTTTGGTGTATTAAATTGTGTATAAACTTTGCGAGGAGTTTACTAGAAGTAAATCTGGAAGTAAATAATTGAAATACACTTCAAGTTGTAACGTCTTAAGTGCATATTGTTTACTTTTGTATTACATGCAGTGCTTACGTTACCTTTAAGAGGTACAGTGTCTTTCGATACGCATTTTACTCTTTCCGGTTGTACACGGAATGGGCACGCGGGAAACTAGTCAATCAAATCAAGACGCGCTATTCTTTTGTTACCGGCCCGGATAATTGAGTGTTGGAAAGAGCGTGTTTCGAGTGCGACGTGAAATTGAATGATATTGGTACTGAGTAACCATTGTGGTATGTGTATAAATACATCATTTTTGCCTTTGTTGAATGTTCTCTCGCTCGCTGTCGTACGACCCGTCAGAATTGCACTGATGAGTAAACAAAAAAAAAAAAAAAAAATGCTAGTGTTTTTGTCCTCTCTCTTGCCAGCCGTGAAACCCAATGAATAATTCAGAGCGTTGATTGCGACGTTGTGAAAACAAGACGCTTTTTACGAAATGCTGCCTGCTTGCAAACTTTTCATGTCTCGCGTATGCAAAGTTTAACCTATAAATGAAGCAGGGCACTGTAAACGCTGAGTTGGCTTTCCTACAAGTATGCATATTTAATGTGTGCTGTCCATATTTTATTTTAAAAACTTTTTCTTCAGACTCTTTGTTTGTCATGTAAATATTTTATTTTGATTTGTGGTCCTATGATATATGCATTCACTTATTTTTTAAATTGCGTTGATAAAATTACAGTATTGTTAATTGTAAGCAGCCCTTAAAAACGATCTTTCAAGAATTTGTCGGTTGTGCAACATTTCTCAACTTTTTTCGTATGTAACTTTTTTTTTACTTTTGGGTTGTTTATTAAATATTTTACCACTGACAGTCTAATTCAGCTGTAATCACAAATTGCGTATTCGTGGTAACAGAATTGTACTGCAAGAATATCTTTCCTGTCACTGATACTGCTATGAAGTAGACGTACGAAATCATGTTATCAAAGTATTAGTGTAAAATATTTCAATTAACGTACACAATATCGGTAAATAAAATGACAGATCAGAAATCACTCCCATTACGTTTGAATTTTAGTAGGTGGTGTTTTCGTTAGTCGACTTCGTGAAGGGTCTAGGAAATAACTAGTGAAATATTAAATTATTTTCCATGGAATAAACTGGTGTTGAATACCTTCATATATAGCTTGCGACTCGCCTTTCAAATATGCACTTTGCAGCGACCCTATAAATAATTGAATATGTTTGTTTATTGTTTAGACTTTGCGTTACTTCAAAACGCAATAC
>PNEQ01021139.1:32055-43179 GCA_003012365.1 Medauroidea extradentata
ATTTGCCAAAAAAAAAAAAAAAAGAACCGCAACACCAATTTTTTTTTATTCAACTTGCAGTTAAATGCTTTCATAAATTTACAAGGTTTGCCGAGTTGAAGACATCTGTTCCATTTTCGTGAAATTTTAGTTCTGCAATGAAATATATTTACAAATAATAACTTCAAAAATTTCAATCAAATCACGTTATAATCTTTCTGGTACTCGGCGACAGCCAGCTTGACTTTGACCTCAGTTTTTAATTTTTTTTTCGAAAACTTTAGTAGGTACTACCTTGACTTAGCTTTGCCAGCGTATGTACGACTCCATAAGAAGCCCTGTATTGAAAGTTCTTGTTGAAAATCAAATGCTAAAGGCTTCAATTGTATAACCGTCTTTATTAGGGTTGCAAAACCAAACGCTTGCTGAAGGTATCATTGCCAACGGGACGTGGGACCCAAAGTGAACTTAAGAAATGCTGAACATATTTTAGTGTCTTCATTACCACCAGGTTGTGCGTGTTCAACATACGTAATACTTTACCGTGTGATGATGTTGTATGTTTACGATAGTCGCCGACAAGTGTGCCAAAAAGTTAAGTAACGTTTTTGTCGCATGTCAGTGATGTCCACTTCTTTACCTCCGGTGTCCAGGATTTTGATGCTTCTACGTAACCCAATAGTGATAGCAAATAATTATTGTACTACTTTGTTTTATTTTTTAAGATATTTATAAAGTATTATTGTCCCTTAAATCGATTATTATTACTCTGTAGCTTGCGGTAAAACGGTAAAATAATTTTTTTTTTACAAAATAATATCTGAAATAATTGTTATGTACATACAATATTATAATATTAAGGTGGTACTTAGAAATGCATAAAATCTTTTGAGCACTGAGTGAGAACGTTGTACCGGAAAATATTGAGCAGTAACAGTTGGATTAATTTAGCTACATTCGTAAAATAATTAGGGGAAGTGACAATTTATCAGGGAATCAGACGAAATAATTTAGGATTGTGATATGCCTAATAGTGTCTTGGTGTGTCCGTTTCATCGCAGATAATGCGAGCTCATTGAGCTAGATATCAAGCGCTTGCCGTAGTCAGCTCGCTCTGCAGACTTGTCCAATGGATGATTGAAGATATTTTAGTCAGCGCTTTACATCTAGGTGTTTAGTGCGAGAGGGACATAATGTATGGAGCAGCGCGGGAATGACGGGGCGGGGGAAACGGAAGAGTCCCGAGAAAACCCGCCGACCAGCGGCATCATCCGGCACTATTCCCACAGCGAAAATTCGGGAACAGAACCCGGATCACCGTGGTGGGAGGCGAGTGTTCTAGCCATTGTGCCAACCGCGTCCCCTCCAATGGATGCATTTATTATTGGTCATTACATTGTGTCAGTGTCACTCACATGTAACAGTATTGGCAGTTACTCGTGTTTGTGTTTAGTGCTACCTTACATATGCCATATTACGTCCCTTGTCAAAAACAAGGATTCTGTTCTGTATCTTACACTATCTCATCTAACTATTTATGCCCGGCCCCCTTAATATTTTATTGAGAGTGTATTATACAGACCCAGTCCACATGCCGCATGTGGGAATCGTGCTGGACGATGCCGCTGGTCGGCGGATTTTCTCGGGGATCTCCCGTTTCCCCCGCCCCATTTCGGTGCTGCTCCACACTCACCTAATGTCACCTCCAACCAGCGCTAAATACCCCGATGTTATGTTGAGCGCTGACCAAAATGTCTCGCTCACTCAACAATTCTCTCCAGAACACTTCCTACACGAGGAAAGCGCAAGCTGACCGGTGCTGTTTCGAGATATAGTGGCCATGGGACGTCTGTCAGGGTTCTGGCTTTTAGGTGTAATCCATTCTCGTAGCTTAAAACACACCTTAAATCTCTCTCTCTCTCTCTCGTTGAGCGCAGCAAGCACCGCCATCAGCTCTGCGTAATCATCGACGGTTTGCAAGTGTAATGAAGGCGTTAACACCTCCAGCGCGTTGTTGGTTTCTGCCTGGGCTGTGTTGCTGTCGACTCCCCCGACCCTCGCGTGGCGTTCAAAGCGCATACATAGAAACAGTAATTTATTGTTCGGCGCGGGGGAGGTCAAAAGGCCGCGAGTAATGAAAGGGTAGATCGTAGGTTCCCTCTCCACCGCCGCCACGCCTAACCCTCTGCGCGCGATCCTGGTGATCAGACGTGAGCCGTGCCCCTCATCACTACCCCACCTACCAGGGTGTCTCGTCCTGGTGACATGACGCGCACGGGGGCGGTAATCAGGCGACGTCGGTGTGTTTCAAGACCCCAGCCGCATTTACATATTGCGAGTCGCTGAAAGGCACAATCGTGTGTTGATTACAACCCCGCAGTCGAGTGGCGGCAATTCCTCTTCATTCAGCGGGCAATTACGATGCCAAGCCACGTGTCCGGTGATCAATATCGTTTGTTTCTTTCCCCCTTTTCCGCCCTCCCGTCCCGTCCTCATGTTCTGCTTCCCGACCCCTGCAGACATTTTGCGACAAAGGCGGTAATGTACGGTGACTCAAGTGATTTGACTGAAGCTTGGCCTTTTGCCCGATGTTGGAGGTCCTTTTCATTCACAAAAATTGTAGTCATTATCATCACGCGTTTTGCTGCGTACTTGTATGTGCATTTGTTCACTCACTAATGCTTTTACAGATATTATCAGGTCTGTGTAGGAGTTGGTATATTCATATAAAATAAATTATGTAGCTGTCAGTCCAAGTACACTACGAAGTAACTAAGCGTATTCACGCAAATTTTACTGGAACACATGCAAAAAACCTGGCACAACGAACTTGGAACAAAGTACTTTACCAGCTAGGCTAATTTTTTTCTTCACTTGGGGGGGGGGGGGTTGTTTAAGGGTCTAGACTCTTCTTAACGTCAAGACGTAGGCAAAATTTTGCGTTTACGTTTATACGAAAAAGGCAGTATTTTTGCGTTTAATTTTGCGTAGTGGTTTAACAGTGCCATAATCTAAGTTTACAAAGGGTGATGAATTTTTAACAGAATTATCTTTTCTCTTTTCTATTCCCCCGTCTCCCCTTCTTTGTTCTTCTCCCGATGGAACAAGTCGTGCAACATACAAGCGTTGACATTTATTTGAAAAACTGAGGGGTTAACATTTTTGCTACCTTGTAAAGTGCGAACTCTGTATGTACTGAAAAAATATCATCGGAATACCTTGAAGCTGAAACGTACACGAGAAGAGTTTTCTCGATTCCTCGCGTCCAATTTATACTCTTCCGTATCGGTGAAGTAATCATTGGTTATGAAATATTACCGGGACGCTGCGATAAACTGGAAATATTCCTCATCGAGCCGTGTTATTTTCCTTCCCTTCCAGCAGTCCTGATGATATTCTCACCCCATATACAGCGTGCGCAGGTGTAAGTGTATCCTCGCATGATAGAGAGAGAGAGAGGGGGGAGGGGAGGGAGAGAAGGTGCAGTGGTGGAAGGCAGAACGCGTGCCCGAATTAAGGGTCACGCCGGAGGGTAGTTTTCCACGCCCGAGCGCAGCTGATGGGATTCTACTGCCGATGTGTGGCTCCTGTCCTCGGCACCCTTATCGACTCTTCCTGACTCCTCCAAGTGGCAGGGGGCCTAAAGAAACTCCAGCCCCTTCACTCTGCCAGTCCTCGGGTATGTTGGCTGGCCTGTACGCGGGTCAGATCTCTGCAGGAGGTCTTTTGATATACTTCTGATTAACTTCGGGGCATCTCGTCGGCGGGAAAGATAACTGTAATCGCACCGATTCCGGCGATATTAACGACCTACTCCCGCCCAGCCAATATTTGATCCATCAATCATGACGCTTTCCTCCGTCCCACAAATTTGTCTTCAGCTGCGATCCTTTACTTGTCCACTTGATGGGGGAAGGGGAAGGAGGGTAGTAAGTGTCGTCTGGGGTTGTACGTAATTCCTAACTCTCTACACTGTAAACGAATTTCTTAAACGGTAGGCCTAATTGAATTTTTAGCATCGGTCACTTGCCATACTTCATGTTATAATTACAGCGACTGTTGAACATTGGGACATGTCTGGTAAAATCATTAAACATTTGGCTATTTCTAAATAAAGTGTTTAAAAGAACGCTACAGTTAATGGTAATAAGAAAATTTTTCATACCTACTTCCTTAACACTCCAATACATGGTGTCGTAAATTTACAAATAAATTTTAGAGTACGTTTATGACCTAAACTGCCAAATGTTGTTTACAACCTTGAACAGTAGCAGTGGAAGAGTTTGATGAATAAGAAATGACCGAATTGCTCATTTGTTGTTCATGAAGCTTTCACTGCTATTATTTTAGTACCACGAAAGCAAGATATTTTAGGTTTTGTTAAATTTAATGCTGAGAATCAAACTGCGTAGTTTAATTAATCTCAAACGTACATGCCGCCTTTCATTAAAAAAAAAAAAATAATCCTTGAAAGTATAATTTTAGTTGCATTCGTTGGAAATTCCCAGAAGGTGTGCGTGGCATTAGTAATGCAGTGCTGTGGTTCAGTTGGTATACTTCCCACGTGAATTGATGATATATTGGCGTCATTGTATATTTGAGTTGTATGGCGTATTGTAGTTTGACTTTGTGTTTCATCCGTGTTTATTACCGACATCCATCAGACAAGCAATTCCCTGAAAGGTTTGTCGAGCGATCAAAGTTATATGGTGTTGAATAAACGAGCCTGCAGGTATGTATCACAGTGATTGCTTGTTTTATAAAGCGGTTTGACGTAACTTAACGCGTCGTAAATAAAAGCTACAGTGTAAAGCTCTCAGTCCCTTTATTTTGTTGTAAAAAATGAGTTTCGTTGTTTATTTTTAATATTTTAAGTAAAATGTACCTGCTTCAAACTAATATGTAGAGAGCATGGAATATAAATAAACACTTTAATAAACAGTGTTTAATGGAAGTGGCGATGCTTCGCAGTGTGCGATAGCGTAATACGATGCTGATTTAATTTTGTATCGCAAATGTGATGTTGCAGAAAAATTTGTATTGGTAACCTAAATAAAAGTATAATTGATTCTTCCTGATTGAAATAATCATGAGTTGAAAATTAATTTAAAGATATGAAACAAGGCAAACATACTATACGCTGATTTTAATTTAATTATTGATGTTTCCTTTCATATTTAAAATCGCTGCACAATGTGCATCTACTGTGATGCATTTAAAATACGGCATTTCATTTCCCTACGGATACTCTGAATAGTAAAATAATGTTAAATGTTCTAGAGCTTGTAAGTAAATATGAGGAAGATGTGGTTGTAAATAATAGTTCTTATTTGTGCTAGCAAATATTATACAAGTGACGCACATTCCTTTGGCATGATCCTTTGCGCTGAAGTAAAATATTCAAAACTTTGACGTCACAAATGGTTTCCAAGAAAAGCACCAGTCTGGCATGTTTGCTAACAAAACTCAGTTTTTTAGTACTTTTTTTACTACCGTCAAAACTCTGTGGCTTTCTTATAATACGTTTCAGTGTATATGTTACTCGTTCTTTTCATTATTCTTGCTTCAAAAGTGCTAAGGAAAAGAAAAAGGGACGAGACTGACCTAAAATCTATGTGTGATTATGGGGGATGATGCCCGGGCCATCTTTAATTTACGGTATTACTGTTGCTATGAGTATTTCTGAAGACATATCAACATTTTTGACATTTCGTGCACAACATGTAAGTCTGTTACGCCTCTTTGGTTTGTTATATAGTAAATTACTTCCGTATAATTTAACGATGTAAAAATATGTAGTAGACTAACATTATTCAGAGTATGAAATGTAAAAAATTGTGATACGCCGTCAGGAATATTCGTAGCGGTGAAAATATTGTAATTAAAGTTGTCCGTGCATCATTCCTGTAAAAACTCATGTAGGTTACCGTGCCTCATATTCATGTACAAAACAATATACAGTACGGTGTGCCATTGGCCTGCGTATTTATTTACGTATATATGTGGATTTTTTTAAAACGTTTTATTTTTGCTTTCTAACAACTTAAGGATTTGTTTAGTTGGAGTAATCAATTTTTTAAAATCTCTCGGGCGTCTTTGTTGTTCCATAAAACCTTACTGTAGTGCGTTATAACTTATACGTACGGGGTCGCACAATAGTAAAAAGTTATTTTCGGACATGGATGCAGTTCGTCCGACCTAGTTAAATTAACAACGCGCATTTTTAATGTGTTTGCAACCTAGTAATCGTGGAATGTAACAAATTATGCGTTTAAATGAGCATGCTTTAAAATGAGAAATTCTGGGTTTTAATCATCCCATTGGACGTTGGACGATATGAAACTCAAGAAAATTCGTTTTTTTTTTTTTTACGTAACACACGTTTCACACGTCTTGTTCTGTCGCAATTCCTTGACAGATATCTGTCACAAGAAAAGCTTTTTTGCTGCGTTGCTCACACTGCTGCTGTCACTCCGGCAGACAAAGCACAAAATAACCTTGTTGAAGTTTAAGATAAAATGTGTTCTATGTCCATCAATTTTCACGCGACTTCAACAAATGCCAGGGGATGAACTTCATAAGGCGTACGTAAACCAGTTTTTTGTTGTATAGTGCACGCAAGATCATTTCTGTACTTTGAGTGACAAACTTTTGCATTAGGCCCATATAAACAATTTCTGCTTTAATTTTTAATTTTATAATGGTAATCGTCACACTAACTGTAAAATTTTGTATCTCAATTTGGTTAGATTTAAGAGGACGACACGAAAAATATTTTATTTCCCCCACTGTGGAAAAAATTACATTTTTCGTATTATTAATTGGCCTATTTAAAAATTTCATTACTTTGTAACTTTTTTTGTGTGTAAATATGCCTACCTTGTTGAGAGATTTATGAGGACTAAACTGCCAAAACCCCGAACATTGGCGTTACGATATGTAATCTTTGTGTGTATGTGTTTTCAGCTCAAAGGGCAAGTGTTAACTACCTTGCTTACTCATTCTGCAGTTGGTAATATTGGAGTCGGTGTCGCACTAATCAAACCATACTCGGACCAGTCCGGCGCAAGTTTAATTCTACAGACGAGGAGTATCAATACTTGTCGATATAGATAAACCACTTGTGTCACTAGTAATCAATATGGCGGGTCAAAGTGACGTCGAGAGGGCTGTGATGAATTATGCACATGCAAATATAACCGTGAAAGGGCTGCCGATTTGCGCGCGCTATAGACGTATCGTGGCACTGGGAAGGTTGCGCGGAACTAGAAGGTGGACATATGTAAATTGGAACACGTATCGTCGAAATGACATAGTGTAAACACACATTCACTTCGCACGCAATATCCATGTTTGCGCATGTCCGTTTGACACTACGCCGCTTTTGATTTGGTTCGTGTTTAGCATGAGCTGAATTTAATAAACAGTTTTGCTTCAGGAACTTATCGTCCTCTGCCTTGAATAATAAAATAAATATAGCCTAAACATGTTTTTTTGTTATTGTGTTAAGAGTCCTATACAGTTGGTGAATAGACATAGCGTGTTATAAGATTTTTTTTTTTTTTTAAGAAATGATACTAAACATGTGTTCGATATCTTTGTGTACGAAAATAAAACAATTTTAAAGCTATGCTTCTCTATTTTTGTTTTCTAGATATCATTCTTAGAAAAATGTTTTTGGGGCACTTCAAAATGGCTAAAATCAGGTTTTCTAGACTGCTGTCACGAAAATAAAAATACCAACCGTACTCGTAAAACAAAAATATAGAATCACGTACTGGACTTTACTATAAACTTTCCGTAAATAAAAAGGTATGGTCACCGCAGGCCATGATCTTTCATATATTTTAAACAATAGCAAATAACTCAAATATTTATCAACCAAATGCTTTGGAAAGATTTGAGACAGTGTACAGTCATACGATACACAATTTTGCCTGAGCGGTTTTTGAAAAATAATGTACTGTTTTCTAGCAACAATTATTTTGCTTCATTTGGCTTATTTTGTCCACAATATATGTGATATTTCAAGGGAAAAATCTAAAAATCCGTTTGGTGAATTGCAACAGAAAAATTCTGATACAAACGATGATATATGTGTTAAAACTGTAAGAATTAATTATTTTTGATTTACGTATTAATTTGCGTTAAAAATATTTTCGAAACCACTGCAAAACTAAAGAGCGAGGCCTTAAAGTCACACAGGAATCGTCAACGACGAGAATATTGAACGCGGTTCTCGCCCCGCGCGTACGATTCTGTTGCTGACGGACGAGCCAGTCTTATCGCCTGCCTGTCCCTGTACCTCAATCGCGGCATCTAGCGCCTGCTGTTTTGGCCTCTTACGAACCTGTTGAAACATAATTCCTGTACGCACAAATGTTTCAGTGCATTATTATACGAAAATAACCCCTGTCTCTTACTTTTAGGGTAAACCTACCCTACTTCGTGATACTAAGACTTCGAACTTCAGTAACAGAAACATGTTTAACATTTTAATTGTGATATTATATTTGATACAGTGGTCACTTATTGCCGAAACTGTACATGCCTGCTCTCTGTTTGCGACCTAGTGAACTCGGTGTACAGAGCCTTCCCAATGTTGTGAAGCCCTCAACGTGGTTTATCACGATATTATGTTATATCACGGTATATGGTCAGTTTACCCTACTAACGATAAGTGAGATTAGTAATTCCACAAGTACCCGGTAATAAAGTTGCTGCTGCTAATTGTGTTCAGTGCTTGCAGATTAGTATCGTCACAGCTTGACTCAGTGTTTAGCTATCCTGACAAGTGGACCAATGACCAGTGGTCCCGGGTTCAATAAGAAATTCTTAAAGGATTCGAGATATTTATTGTAATTGAAAGAAAATGATATTGCTTGTAACATCTAAATGTTATCTTGTTATGTATAGGTACCTATTTATTTAATCAAATGTCTCTGCTGCAAGAAATGATGTCCAGTCCTACCACCGCGCGTTTACAGTCTGTTCCTACCATCTTCCATAGGTCCTTGACTAAATGTAATCAAAACTGTTTGGTCTATTCACTGTTGACACAAGTCAGTGTGTCGTTGCTCAATATCATGTGGTATGGTATTTTATATTTTACGAAATTAAATCTTACAGTCGATTGTCGTGGTAGCATTCCGCCCCCACTACATGTTGCTGTACGGAAACATTGAAAACACATTTTCGATTTACTTTCTTATAAGTTATCGCCACGCAGAACTCACACACCCCTTTCTGGCTCGCACAGTTAGCAAGCACTCCACTTCAATGTTTCACCAACTAATTTGAGAGTTAGTTTGGTGACGGTAAGTTGTGATGGACGACGAGCAGCAGGGGATTTATTTATTTACAGTTGGTAGATCCGGGTATCATCCGTTTCCTAGCCTTCGCTTCGTCAGGCTCCTCCACATTGTCCCATAGTGGGTACCGCTTCTTGTGCTGACTTCAGCATGTCTTCTCGAGGGTGTCTGGCCTCTACTCGTGGAGTTTCGAACACCCTCTTCTCCACTATACAACCCCCAACCTCGCCACCTCTCATCCCTTTCCTTACTCCGTCTTGTCTCTTCATCCATCCTTCGTCTCCTGAGCTCACGTGCACGTTTGTTTCATCCACACGAAATGAAACACGAAGTTCATTTCGTGAGCTCGCTTCTGGATACGAGTGTAGTAATGGCAAAAAAAAAAAAAAATAATAATTTGTCAACCCAGGAGGTAATTAATTGCCAGGGTCTTTTAACTACTTCTAACAAGGGCGCAATTTAATTTTTTTTTTTTGGACAGAGTTGGCTGGCAGAGGAAACTTTAATTATAATTGTGTATAAAGTGAGATACAAGATCCTTGTTACTTACCTTCTGTACTACGAGGTCGGACGTACGAGGCGCTATAGAAGTAATGTTGTTATATTTTTTAAGTAGTGTTAGGAAGTGCATGAAGTTTTGTTATTTCATTATATATGTATTAAACTCTCCTATTCCCGCATTGACTTAAAATATTGCAATCAATTAAAGATGACGTGATGAAAACCATCTTAAGGCGCCCGCCTACTGGCCGTGTGTTTGTGTGAGTGAGGCACGGCGCGAAGGACGATGTTGACCAGCTCCTGTGGTGCGGTATCGCCTTTACCGCAAGGCTCTGAAACGGCGTGCAGTGGTATCGTAGAACGCTCGCCTGACTGACACGTTCAGCGGTAACCCCATCTTTTTATTGGTGGAAAGTTATAAGCAAAGTTCATTGCATGCTCCTAGACAAGTTTTACACGAATCCCGCAAGTAGTTTTTCAGATGTAACAGGTTGAAAAAACTTTTTTTAGCCATACTTTGAAACGACTCTTCAGCCATAGTTTGGAGTGTATTTTCTTTTCGTGCATAGACACGTTGGGCATATGTGGAATAGTTTCTTTAAATAAACTGCAACGCATTTTAATTCACGAGTGTGTTGATCTTTCTGCCAGAGAGTGCGAATTTATCAACGATAAAAACTGCATACTTGCTTTGTATTTTCGTTAACATGTTAGTGCAAAATTTGTTTTTGAAAATATTTTTGTGGATGATGCTGTACGTTTGGAACTCATAATGACTTAGAGTATGATGTTGAGCATGCTGAACCGTGTAATGTATTTTTCAACTACACTTAATCCAATTAATATAATGTATTATCATTGCTTGCAATTTTCGTAACTTGTTCGCTTGTCACGTTTGTAACAGACCTACTGTGAGACCCAGTAAGATTATACTATTAAATGTTACATAAATATACCGAGCGAAGCTGAGGGTTGTACAACCACACCAGTTGACCTTCTTGGAATGTTTCATCTGGTGCATTCCTATCGTAGCGAGTCTTCATCCTGTCGGTGTTGATCCTAAGGTGTCGCCGGGCGAAGTTGTGAGTGTGAACCAACTTGCGACGTTACTCGCTGACATACACTGGAGATGCGATCTGGTCTTCCTCCGCCGGTCGTCCGAACATCAGGTCGCTCGGGAGACGAAGCTCTCTTTCCTTATGTTCGACCAGAGCAACACGTCGCACCAAATTGCCTTGACAGTGTGCGGGGATAACAATCTCACTTGATTCCGGCAAAACAGCTGTCTCGCAACAGACCGCCTGGCAGCTGGCTGGCGAGGATAGTTCGCTTC